>JAPYZS010000763.1:0-31903 GCA_030522925.1 Trissolcus japonicus
TAATGTTGAAGCATCACATTTTAAATTTTAAGAAACAATTTTTCTTTTGCTTATCAATTCAAATTTTTCTAACCTTGTATTGTATTGACATTGCGATTTTATTATTTTTTCATGTACACGTGACAATTAAAAATAAATAAAGTGACTTTTCAAATCAACAAATTGTATTAATTAAATGAAGATATGAAAAGAAAAACACTAAATTTCAATTATAATATAAAAATAAATTATATTATTTCTTCATGTAATGATACTTATTCAATGAAAATATAATTGTTATGAAGCTAAGCATGTAAATCATTACACCGCCAGGTGGCGCGGACTTCCCCCTCCCATACGTAGTGGGAGAGGGGGCGTCCTGCACTATAAAAAGCTGCACTGTAAAAAAAAAGTTTACTTTTCAACCACGTTTTTCAGCATATATACTTGTAAATCAAAGTCGCACATGATAATTCTAGTATATGTGCAATAATATTAAAATTTGACTGGAGAATTATTGGGTTTCACTATATTTTCGTGCAAACACTCGAATTGTCCTGTAAAAATAAAAAATTAGAGATTGAAAATTAAAGTATGAGTGGAATAGCAAGTGAAATCTGTGTAAGTGACGACACACAGGTTAGAATTAACCGCCTGCTTAGGTGCGCGGAAGTGTGCGCAACAATGCCTCTGTTCTATTCTGCCGGTCCACCAACAATGGAGGAAGAACGTCAACAAACGGAATAAACAGGTACGACGAGTATTATTGAACAATTGTCATCCAAATACTTTTGTTGTAAGTGATTCGATAATATTCGTAGAACAATAATTTGAAATGAACGGCTTTAAAGTAAAGTTATTATTATACTAAAGTGTGGAAATAAAACGTTGGGTTAACAGAACCTCAATAAATCTACCGTAAACAATCTTTCTAGTTGCGGGTTTTATATGAATTTATCCTTTTCTAAATAATTTTTTATCTAAAAAATTTGAATAAAAATTAAGAAAATGTTTTTTAAATATTTTTAATATTTATGATTGTTATTAGGTCATAAAAAGAAATTGTATCTTTCATATATATTCCCGTTAAAATGCTGCAACTTAATGCAACAAAAACAAAAAAAATTTATTGCAAATTTTGAATTTGTGTAATAGTATATTATGCACCAAGGGCGCATGCGGAGCATGCGCACGAGGTCAATACAGCGTTTTTTGTACCAAGGGAGCGGGAGTTTTCAGCTGTTTGAGTAAAACACGCTCAAGGGAATAAAAACAGCTGAAATCCCGCTCCCATGGTACAAAAAAAAATTATTCAATATTTTTTATTCGAAATTGAAGAAAAAAAAGAAAAGCATATGATGGATTATGATTTTATTGTTAATGGGCATGATGTTATTATCTGTAGTGTAATTTTACAATTAATCTCTACTTTTCAAGTCCCACTCGAAATATACAGCATATTGACTTGCAACTGAGTTCAAGTAAATATGCTGGGATTCTCCACTTTTTTTTACAGTGTGGCAGGACGCTCAGAAGTCGCAGTCGTCCCTCGACAGTCAACGGGAGAGCAACCTGAAAAGGAACAGCTACCCGGATTTTTGGAGGCCTGAACCTTGAGGTTCAGGCCTCAGAGCCTCCAAAGAGGCAATTGCCACCTAAAATGTTACCTAAAATCTTTTAGGTCAAACCTAAAATTAAACCTAAAAATTAACCTAAAATTAAACCTAAAAATATCCTATCCTAAAATCCTAACCATAGATTAAGCCTACCGAAAGACTAGAGGGATAATCAGTATTATTAAAGAATAAAAATTTTTTATTTGCAACGAAAAAAAAACTTTTTTTCAAATAATAAATATAAAAATTTGTGCTTTAATATAAAACTAACATTTCATGAATGTAATGACATATTTCATCAACTTAAAAAAATGCTTTCATAAATGTTACATATGTGTCATAGCATTTAAAAGATATTCATTAACTATTATGTTTTATACGATAATATTGGTGTAATATTGGTGTAAAAATGGTGTAATTTTTGTTAAAAAATATTCGATTGGGGCATTCTGATCGTATTATTTCATAAATGTTATAAATAAATATAAATGAAATATGCATAACTGTTATGAATCCTTTTTCTCAGTGTGTTTAACATAAATTAAAAAAATGTTTTTATCAAGTATTTTTTTAATTGTATAAAAATTTGTGAATGTTTTAGATTGGTTATGCACATGTCAATCTGACATTAACATCGGTCGTTGATCAATTCATTCAGACTCGCTAGTTAAGATGTTAAAACGTTCCTAAATAGTAGGATAATTATCATCTTAATTTCAGATTTACTTTTTTGCATCAGTGAATTGTGGCAAAAAAATTTACTAAACAAAAATTAACATCAAATTCAATTTTTAATTTTCACCGGTCATTCGTAACCGGTTTTTCGAAAAGTTGACAAAAATTCTAACTGTTTGCCAAATGTAAATGAACATAAATATTATGTATCGTCAATTATATCGTATAGTGCAAAAAACAAATGAATAATTAAAAGCCTTCATTAGTAAGTCGTAACTGGCATGCTAAATATCATGATCCCATCAATCTGTCGGATTAAACGCTCGTGACAACGTCTTTGGAATAAATCTGACCCGAATGACAAATAACTGTTGATATGTGAAAGCAACCCTTTGATGTTACTTAGCTGTTGAATAGCCTGCGAGCAAGAACCCGACCTCCGGTTGATAAATAATGTTAAACCTCCATTTATTCCTCGATGTGGCATAGTCTATGTGGCTGTTCCAAGGTATGCCACCGTCAAAGCAAACACTTGCTTAAAATATTAATGCGCCATTGGTAGAGGGGACTTGTGAAGACACCCGTATCTTGACCCACGATGTGCGTACGTCTTTCTTTCATTTTTTGTTTCCCTCCTCTTTGTTTGGGATCGTACATTTGTCTTCTGCTACGACCTTTACTTATTGGTTGCTTGTCGAAAAATAACGGGGAACGAAAAAGGTGGATGAGATGAGCCCAACATCAAGGGTTGATGCTGGCATCGAAACTTGGAGGGCGACTCCCTCGAGGCCTTTGACTGAAAAATACAGCTGCCTGCAAAAGAGAGTGCAGAGTTCTTACTCTTCAAAATACGACGCTTTCTTATTGTTATCGCCGAGTTAACACTGACGGCAAATCACTCGAGCACTTTTGCTCTCAGGAAATATATAATGGTAAAAGCGGAGATGATACGAATCGCGTCATACGATATTTCGAACGATGATATAATTGCGAACATAATGAGAGCGCACAGTGTCAACAGTCGTTTCTCAAGTTTGTAATGACCAGCGCGTGACACGATCGCAACCCCTTTCTCAGTTTGAATTTTTTTTTTCCCTCGTCAAATTATGTGTGTTTGCGGTTGAATTCAACGTGGATAAAAGAAGATCCGATCGATTGAAAATGTAGACGTCAAGTCGCTGACAAACTGTTGCCTTAAACATGAAACGGAAAAAAGTGTTTCCATCGTCGCAAAGCATTGCGGATATAATAATTTTTGTAGTTAATTCGTATAGTATAATTTTCGCAGCTGATTATATTTTTGTTCGTTTATATTTCAAGTTTCAGGATTAATTGAAATAAAAAAGAGGTGTCAACGAATTGGCTCGTTAGAGGTCTCATGAATTGCGGTATATCTTGTAAAATATTCCAGTTTGATAACTTGTAAATCAAGGGTTTTTCGGTTAAAGCTGTTGTATAAATGCATATCAAATTTCGTCCTACTCTCACGGATTCAGCGTTGTGACTTTTAAATGAGTTACGCAATTTCAGTATCGGTTTTATTAGCAATTCTGAATTACGGTTACCCAGCTAAGGTCGTAATTGACAGTCTATTGTAGCAGACAAGACGCTACGAATTAATGGACTGAGAACAAGCATGAGACACTGAAGTATTCGGCCATGAAACGTTAATTGAATTGACGACAAGCTTACTGTAAACGGCATTGTGTCCTGCTGATACAAATGAAACTCTAATTAAATTTGACGAACTGGTTGAATGAGACACTTGCGAGTTTGAAAAGGCGTGCCACAGACAATATACTTCGATGCAAAATTTCAAACTCGTTATCCGTCAAGCAATTGTCACTGCGTGATTGCGTACTCCGTTAAAGAGGCGAGTAAAGACTAGTGACAATTAGATTTATTTCTTTTCATTCAGACAGAAATTAACTTTTTGATTACATTTCAATTTTGTAAAGAAAACTCTGAGATATGTCTATTCGACGGATGATTTTTTTTTAATTTTGTTCAAAGAAATATGGCACCGCTGTCAGTTCTCAAGGCTTCTCTATAACAGACATCTTTAATATTCACGAAACGTTTTAACTAGTCGCAAATGTAATGACGAATAGCGTGGCCGAACTCACTGCAAAAAATTCGCCAAAAGGTAGTGATTTACAAAAAGAAACAAACAAAAAAAATGAAAAGATCAAACCACAAAAAAAATGAAAAACAATCAAATTGTTTGTCTATAAATTGAATGTGGAATATCTTGCGTGCCGTTGCGTATAAAAAGTTGCAGATTAGTATCGTAAATTGGCATTATTGGCCGCAACAGTATATCACTTTCACGATTGATCTACCGACGAAAATTTGTAATACGAGTATCGACCAAGCCAACGATTACGAAAACGATAATGTAACGGGCGTGACGGAGATAAGGCCGTATCTTAGCGGAGAAGCTCAGTGTTACGATATAACAAGAAAGTCACTGGGTACTGTTAATATGCATCATCGCATAACGACGAGTGAGCCATTTTTAGATCAGCATTTCAAATCATAATGCCAAAAATTAATTACATCTAAATTGGAGAATGAATAAACGAAATCATTCATGATTGGAGAAAGTTCGACCATTCAATTTGCTTTAACATTCATAATTGCAGAAAAAAAACATTTACAACCAGGCAGATATGCAAAAGAAGGTCATCCAAATTGTTAAAAACAAAAGTTTTCAATTTAAAATTGATAACAATTTGCTCGACGCGTTATGCATTGTGGAAGAAATTTTTTCAATCATCATTTACATACATTATTTTCTAAATACGAGAGTTGTTTTATTTAACTTAAAAGATTCATTCAGGGTAGAATGTGAACATGTTCCGAGATAGGCCGCTAGATAGACAGTCTAACTTATTACGGTTGACCTGTTCCTCGGAACCGTGTCCACGCCAAAGAGTCAAAAGATTTTTTTAACAGTTTATGCACTTTCATTCGAATTATCGTAACTCTCAAGTGTAAAACTTATGGCGCACATTACTACACTTTAGTTGCATCGCAATGCAATTTATTATATCAATCGCACTGGAAGGAACAGAGAAAATAACTTTGCAAACAATTTTATCAATGTTGGAAAATAATGTCGAAAACAAACATATTGACGCTGAAGCAATTATTTTATACGTTTGCGAAAAAAGGTATAATCAACTCGGCATACTTTGGAAGAAATTGTATCAATTCAAAAGAATAATGCAGTTTTTAACATTTCTGGAAAAAAAATATAAGTTAGAGTTATTCAAACAAAACGTGTCAAAGAGTTTCTAGCTCAAGTAAAACTGTGAGACAGACGAATTTCTCTTATTGTAGAAACGGGTTTTTCAGTATAAGTGAAAATCTTACGTCTCAATGCTATTGACGATCATAAAAATTTCACTTTTTTACTATAGTTTGCCGGAAAAGTTTTACCCCTCTTCTTTCTCAGGTAACATCTTTTAAAAATGTTTCCCAATGATATGATGTTACTTTTGAAGAAAACTTCGTCCAAGTCACTCTTCTGCGTCAAGAAATGATTCGTAGTCTCAAAAGTGTCAAACGAATAAAAATAATTGCATTATTTTTTATGAATGTCGACGAAGTTACCGGTGTTTCAGTTTTATTTGTAGTGATCTCGATGGTGATCATGTTGTGATGCTCGGGTGTTTTTATGGATACTTAAATCAACCTTGACATGAACCAAAAAGTGAACGTTTGTGAGTGAATATTCGTGCAAAATTATTCAAAACAACCTGCTATGTTGTGATTTTCTGATCTTCTGATATCGACAAAATTTCTGTGATTCATTTTAAATTAAAAAAAAAATTTTTTTTTTTTGATATTTTACATTACTTATCATGATGTTATTCTTCTAAACAAATGAAAAATACTTATCATTTGATAACAAATATTCAGAACAATATATATAGCGGTTATCAACTATGAATTGTCATAAGATGAATTTCAATGCAGGTAAATAGCCGTTATCGATAAACGTATCGTTTTTGTCGGTAAAGTAAGTACTACGGAAATGTAGATTACTTGATAAAACGTAACTTATGCCTTGATGATACTCGATATCCACCGTTATTGGTACGTGATGCTCCACAAATAGGGATATGTGTGTACGGGATTAAAGCTGTATTGAAAAAAAAATCGCGAGTATCTTAATTTATAGCTTTCACTTTATATTTTATGTACACTGATAACACGAAACTCATATTATATATATATTTTTAAATTACATTTTTTGCAAAAAGAATTCACGAATTCGGTACCTAATTTTTGTATTCTTCAAGTTTTTCCATTATTCCAATCGTATCAAAATATTTGTAGTATAATAAAATTTAAAAATACATTGAAAATTATATAAAAAGATAAAATTTTCACTTAAATTGTCAATTTTTTTGAAGTTATAAACATGTTTACATTTTGTGTTTTGTGATGCAGAAGGTTGAATGGGTATAGAGGATATTGCAGTAGCGCCAGCGTCTACTGCAAAAGCTGCTTATTAACACAACCACTAGTCCGGATGTGTAATCTGCGGATTCGCATACGCCATCGATGGGATATCGTTTTGGCAAGGACGCTTTCGTTTGGAGCGTATGTACCTACAATGGCACCATCTAGATTTCTGCGAACAACGGAGAGGATGGCGTATTGATCTTTTTAGTAGCGGCGTATCTCCACAGGCGCAATCCAACTACTGCAGACTAAAGGTCTATATTTCCCCGGGGAAGTATATATACACGTTTCACTATTCCTATAAACACAATTTGTTGAGAATATTGTGCTTGGAATACATATGTGAATATGCGTGCCCATATATATGTCAATTCTCAACGAAGGACGATTTTGTGTTTCGAGTTCACATTTTCATATATTTTGTTATGAAGATAATCGCACGATATATTGGCCCGCGCGCATGAAAATCCGCCGATGATTGAGCTGTTCCGCACATCATGAGTCGTCCAAAGTTTCGAATCACTTAGAAAGAGTTGAAAAAGCAGGATCTGTATGAGAAATGTTTAAAATTTATTTTGAACGTTCTATTAAATTGTAATATAAAAAGGAGAATACATTTGAATTTTGAATGGCTAATCAGTTTAAATGAGTTGGTTGCAAAAGCAAATTATTTGTTTGGATAATTTATTGTAAAAACATCAGCAAATCTATATTATCATGAAAGAATATCAAAATTAGAATAATAGCATCACTAATCAAAAGTCAGATATAATTGAAACGATATACATTTTTCAACAAAACCATCGTGTTCACAAAAGTAATGAAATAAATTAAGTCCAAATCCTTTACAACCTTGCCGACGATTCGGTAATGAAAAACTTTTTATACTTTCCAAAGGTGTCTTCGGGTACATTTGATCAATGTATATTATGATAGAAAAATGAGTTTCTGATGGTGCCGCAAAACAGTGGAACGAAGTTTGTATCCAATGAATATATTTATCGCCACAATGTGGAATAATTAAAATACGGCTTGTTTCTTGAAGTGGGTATTTTGGTTCTATAATTCATATTCAACATTCCATGTATTTGTATTAAATTTAATTTAGATTGATTTTTTTTCTCAATCTGAAAGATACATAAATTTTCAAAATGTTTAATAAAACTGACCATTAACGCACATAAACATGAAAATGAGATGCGCGCTATAGTATATAATGATCGAATAAACTTGATCGACAGATTTTTAGATCGGATCGCGTGTAACATTTGTTAAGAAAATAATTTAACAAGCAAAAATAATTGATTTGCTAAAATTATTTATCGTACAAAAAATTAATAGAATCGTTCAAAAAAGTGAACTGATCTTCCAACGCTAAAACTGTTTCTCATCTTACAAAACTAGAAAAGATATCTATCCGAGATAGCAAGCTGTACTCGATCCGTAACTAGAGAGAAACTTGAGATGTTAAACATTCGTAGGTTACAAACATATTGTGCTGATAATGCAAGTATGAAAGAGAAGAAAGAATAAGAAGAGCGTGCGGTGTCGTTTGGAGAAGGCCAAGACAGCGCCACTCCGTCTAGTCAGCGTCTATGCTCGTCAATGTTTTATATTTAATCCAGAACGCTTTAACAAGCAATAAACAAACACTGTATCGTCGGAGCGCCGCTTAAATTAGCTTCAATACCATTCAGAACGGCCGCTTGCATTTATAAAGATGACCGTGATGGTGGTCTCGACGAGCTTCCGTCGGCGGGGAATCGTCAAACTTAAAAAGTGGGGGTGAAACTTCACAAGTGGAGGATTCTTGACGTTCTACGGCTCTTAAGCGCCGCCCCTTAGCGTGCAATGGGCGGGGATCCAGCGACAATTTACGAGCCATTGCTCTGTCGCCATCTACTGGCGTCGTACCAAACTTATCCGAGCAAAGCGGAGGCCATTACGTGCCCATGATTGGCCGCGGAAGCAGCACCACGCAAATCAAGCGACACTTTATTTTACATTTTACTTTACGTCTAATTTATCTTTACGCGGAGATGAGAAGAATCGCACTATGCAAAGTTTTCCGCTCATGAATCGATTTAAATTTTCATTCTCATAATCAAGCGAGCAATTTCATGTATGCTGTGAAAGTATCATCAGCAACTCTGAAGGGCATCTTGGCCAACATTCACATCGTTATTTTGTTATAACGATTAAATAAACGTAATAATTATGTTTGGGAGATTTAAATTAAAACAAATTATTTTTGTAATTTAATCATTCGGTGAAGCAGATTTTTTATGACCAATATAGTTGTGAATAAACATTCTTTTAATTGTGGAAAATAAAACGAAATGTGGATCAATAAATTCTATCACTTCCAAATTAGTCATTTTAATTCGTTAGATTCATTTTTGTAAATTACATTTAAGAATATGCATGTCATAAATAAATTAAATGTATACCTTCAATTCATTGAAAGCTAATGATGGCAGTCAACCCATATAAAATAAACTGTTTTTAAATTGAACTATTTTTTTATTTTTTTTTCTCAGGTACCGTCGTTGAAAATGAGAATTTCACGAAAACATTTTTAAACATATTTTAGATGTTTGCGACATGTATGCAGTATTGATCCCTGGGGGTGTTTCTCATTTTATTTTTTTCGCGGGATAATCCCTTATTAAAATAAGTTCTAGAATCTACAGACGACTCGCTCTATAGGATACGGTCCAAACTACATTGTACTTTTGAAAGTGTGAAACAGTCAACAATGAAGGTTTCTGAACATTTAATTCTATCAACTATCAATATTTATTAACAATCAATAATGAATTAGTTCTATTGGTAATTTGTAATGGAAGAATCATAACTCGTCTAATGAAATTTGACATTTTTGATAGTTTCATGAATCGTAAGTTTAAATAAAGGTATAAGAGCAATAATAAAGTTTTTTATTGTTAATATCAATTCAATTAGTGATTTTCGTTGAATGCAATTGTTGTCATAAGGTAACGTTTTGCCCTAAATATAGGAAATGCTTTGAAAAATGATGTATACAATCGAATCGAGTTTTACACGGGAATCAAATCGCCGATATGTAGACAGATTGTCATAAAATATTTTACAGGAAACAGCCTTCACGCGATACTAGAAATAAAATTGAAAAAAAAAGAAACAAGTTTCAGTTTCGATACGCATACGCCCCAACCTGTGGTGGCCTAGGCGTACAACTGACGGTTACGTTGTTTTACGGCTGTTTTAACGAGCACGGTTGCACGCGACTCGGCACTAAACCAGCCCTACAAAACGCAGCCACTAGTTTAACGTTTTATGGCCAAATTTATTATCTGTTATCTACTTATATGATGCCGCAATAACAATAATTGTCAGTTTTAATTTGATCGTAAATTTGCAATAAAAATATTTGTAATATTTGAATTTATAACGCTGGTTGACATGAGAGCCATCTGTTGAACGATGAATGCATCCCCAAATACTTATTACCTTCAAATCTCACAAATCTGTTTGACCGCCTGCTTTTCACTTTATCCTTTCAGCATGGAGCTTGAATGAAACAACTACAGATGGAGCTAGGATATTAAACCAACAAATTTCATCTCATTTAATCTTTATACAATTTTTAATAAATTTTGTTAATATAAATTTTGATATTTTAATTAACAAATGGATAAATTTAAAACTAGGCAGTCGTACATCAAAATAAGAATCAATAAAAATTATCATTTGTCTCAAAATTTTAATGAATAAAAAGTACTTTTAAAATATGTAAGTACTAGAATTTTTGTTGAATATATACATCAAATTATTTCATTACTAATGAGTTTTAAAACTGATGATAACAGAAAGTGAATTACTGTGCGCTAGTAATTTAACTTAAGTCGGTCATTAAATGTTATTAACAACAAAAAATAGCTTTACTTTCTTTTAAGTAGACGTAAAATTTTAGTAAAATTTCGCTAGACTTATTTAGTTTTTTATTGTATGACCATGATTTTATCATTTTATAAAACTTGGAGGTTTTATTCGGTTAATTGAATTTGATTTGGTAAAGTAAATCTCTGTCGATACTCTTATATATGGTAAGCTAGATATGAAGGAGAACACGGAGGAGATGAAAGTTTGGGAATTCGTTGTAAGATGGCGCTTTATTTAAACCCTTTCAAATTACATATATATTGTCTAGATATTCTAGATATACGATTCTAATAATTATTATAAAAAGTGATCGCTCCTAATTTTCTTGCCATATCAGTAATAAAGTAAATTTACCTATACAATTTGTCTCAACTTTTTATTAATTGAAAAATACATATATATGAATTGAATTGAAATACAGCATATAGTTAAGGTATTCATAAAATAAACGCGACAGAATGCTCTAAACAATTTAATGCTGAACGATTATTTTTCACTGACCCAAGAAAAATCATTCTCTATTTGGAAAGTTGATTGTTTTCAAATTTTACTGCTAATAAAAAGTGTCATAAAATATAAAACGGGATGATAAGTACAACAAAGCGAGAAACAATAGCTCTAACTTGGTATTACGGTTGACATCATTTATAAGAGGTCGAAATCTGTCTGGTCGGATAAATAGTTTCTTTCTGATGTTACGATACAACTTTTTTATTGCGGCGAATAATATAAACGCGTCTCACGTCTGCCCGATTACGTTCATGAAATTCTGCGACAGGTTGAGATCAAATGCATCTGACAGTGACATTGGTAACATTTACGAGGCTGTGAGAGATAAAGTGAACACTTTGAGGTTGCATCATCGTCACTTTAAATCCCGTTACTCGCTCGTAAAAGACTTTGACGACTTAGTCGAGCTACTGTGCCATAGAAGTGAGCCTCTGTCATAAACTCAGAAATAGCTTTTTCCATTTACTCGCCCTTCGTCGACAAAAGGGCTTGACATTCACTTGAGTACAATCGATGATTGTAACGATTATCTTCACGTAGAATCACTTTTACGGAGCTTTTATCATCTCAGATCAGATCTGCAAATTTTCGTACCGTCGTGTCAATAAATTACCTTCACACATTGCAAATATATATAAACAAGTTGAGCCGTCTATGTCATTTCATTTCGATTGTTGTAGAAACATTTGCTCAGTTATTGAATTTTCAAAGTTCAATTTTAAAATCTAAAGAAATATTTATAACAAATTTTCTTTCCATATTTGCAAAATTTTTAAAGGAAATTTCAATCTACAAATTTCTTAATTTTAAATTTGGGAACCAATTTTAAGAGTAATAACACGAATAACACGGACATTTCAGTATAATTGAGTCAACCGAGGTTGTTGAAACTAAAATTGTCGTGGATTTCGTTTTTATATCGCTCGATCAAATTTAATAGATTTGCTTAGTCGTTTCTTTTTAGATACTGCTTGGGACCTTATAAGGGTTCGATAAAGCCTTTTCATGAATATAAAATTATCTCGATGAAGACATGATTATAAAAACTCAATCTACTCGGAGATTATGGTGATTATATTCAATTTTCATAGATAACGGAGCAATTCAATGGTAAAATCGATCATCTAATCGACCGTTGAGTTTTTCTTAATAAACAGATTTTTAAGTTGCTCTATTGGAATGGTTATTGCATATGCAAACAAAACAGTAAAAATTATTTGGCGAAATTGACAAAATAATAAAATATACATTTGTCATATTTGTCAACTTTTAGGCAGGTGTGCAAAACGCACATTGTCCTCTTCATTTCCGTTGATAAAGTCAACAAGGCCGACCCTATATGGTGTCATTTTGTGAAAATGTGACATTTTAAAAAGACATCACCGTCAGATCGATTTGAAGGTCCCCACGATTTCCCTTATTGATGTTCTAAATATCAGCCATATTAGTCACACCAATAAATTACAACTGACATTGTTCCCCGTGTTTCTCATAGGCCAAATTCTATGCGTGGATGAAAAAAAAAAAAAGGTTTCACAGTGAAAGAGACAACTGAACCACTCATGAGCTGAGACAGTTCGTCATCCCTAACTTCGAGTTGTACAAGTGGACCGGTATGAATACTTTTCATCTTTTAACCAGAAATAATTCGTCGTTCTCTTTTTATAAGCACGCATTATGAAGGTCAGCCACCTGCCGTTAGGTGTAGCTCACTTCACGAGGATGAACACCATTATGTTCGTATGCCAAGCGTGTATGTCCGGGAGTTGAGGGTACAAAGGTATAAGAGAAGAATTCTCGGGGGTTGAATGGCGAACAAAGAAAAATAAGAGATGCGAAACGACACTGCACCAGCGAAGAAAGATTCTTTTTCTTCTTCTTCGTTTTTTTTTTTGAAATGAGGAGCGAGACAGAGACAGCTTGACTCTTGGCCTCGAGAAAGGAGAATAAAGGAAAATCAAGAAAAATGTGTCTAACGTGGCAGCAGCAATTCTTCAGCCGAAGTTGCCGCCTTAATGTTCCAAGGAGTGAGGCGATTGGTTCTCGAGAGGAGCTGGCGGGAAAGATGGCCGCCATTTCCCTCCAACCACCCGGGGAATCCCCCCTTCAGAGCTACACTCGTATCCCGAAGAACCCTGCAAAAGGAACCCCGTCGAGCTCTTCGCAGAGTAAGGGGAACCCCCGAGACTCTTATTCTTATTAACTGTTTAATCTTTTCGCGAGACGTACGACCGCATTACGTGGCTGCTTTATTCGTCTGCCTTTTGCGCGGACATGTCGCCCCGTTTCTTACCTGTTCTTAGGTTTTTTTTGTAAACAGCAATCCCAAGAGGAGATACCGGAAAAGTTACGAATTCACTTTGTATTTATATTAATGGGTGCGAAAGGCTCTTATTAAGCCGAACAGAGAGAGGATCCTGCAGAAAAAAAGGAATCGGCAATTAGCATGTTTTATCGTCCAATTAAATTGGAAACGATTTTTTTATTGTTACAAAAAATTAGCCCTGGAACGGACCTGCGCCGTGGAATCATTTCGATTCCAATGCAGCCACTCAGTGTGATAGTAAATGACAATAACAATTTGATAGAACGAGAAAAAAACTTTTGAATCCAACTTGAGTGAGTCTTTCGCTTGAAAGGGTAAAATTTGGGGATGAAGGTAAGATAGCGTTGAGTTACAACTCTCAATTATTTGATAATGCTGCCGACGGTGCTCCAAGGGGGTCTCGTTAAAACTTAAAACGACTCTCACGTAATCTCTTCAATGTTTATACTTGCAGTGTAAATCTTTAGAATCCTGGGCTTTGCAATATTCTCAGTCCCTTGTGATTTAGACGATAGATAGCAAGAAATTCCACGAAGCTCTTGATTTAATATTTTATTTTTCAGCGCAACTGCTCATAACCCATACCTCCCGTGTGAATTATATATCGTTTGAGTTTGCCGTGGTACCAAAGTTTCGATGAATGCGCAAAATCCTGCGAATTATATTTTTTTTTCTTTCAGGAAAATCAGTAATGAGGGTTTTAAATTTCTTCATGGAATGCATTACATTGGGTTAATTAGTACGCATTTATTTATATTAACTTCAGATACATTCACACAAAACGATGCTACGGAGAGATATAGAGTCGTGGAGTACAGGTATAAAAAATAAATCCATTTTCAAGTTCCCGTCTTGTTTATAACAACTTATCACTCTGTAAAAAAGTAAATTTCATTGATAAATAAAAATTACATGTATTTTATGAGTTCGACAAATTTTATCGTACGGACCCTTATTCATATAAGGGATCATTTCTTCGGCAGGGACCCAAAAAGATTTGCTTATACCTGTATATCCAAAGTATCAAGTAAATACTTGTGTGTGACTCGAGTATGATAAATGTGTGTATGATTTAAATTTAGCGCTTCCTCTTCACACCGCATCGCAGCCTAAGAATAAGACAAGTCAAAAAAGTTGAACTCGAAACATGAACGTAATGACACCGATAAAAATACATTTCGCACGTTATGTAGGCGCAATAAATAAGTTTTATTGGGGCTTTTGCAGCAGGGTGCTTTGATTCAGCAACAGTTAGGTGTTGCCAAAGTTCTCTGCCGCATGCAAAAGTTGCTCCGACATTTTGCAATCGCGCACAACAAACTAGAAACTTGATTGGCAATATGAAGGGCAGCATCAGAAAAAAGAGTGGAGAGTCGTTTAGATTGCTGTCTCTTGCTGTAGTGTAGATAAAATTCTTTGTCCGGTTGGCATCGATGAATATACGATGCCGATGGTCTTGAGAAGGTGCGTTGAAAAATCTGGACATATATCTCGTCGAAACCTGCTGCCATTTAAACTGTCCTTGTCGAGAGACAAGGCGAAAAAGAATCGTGTAAACCGAATCTGAGGAAGATAACATTCGTCAGTTAAGATACAAGAGGGATGGTACATCTAGATTAAGTTGTACCAAAAGAACGATGAGAGCCTAACGAACGAGAACAAAGAAATTGAAATGATCCCGTCTTGTTTTGCAGCTAACCGAGCTGCTCGTATACTTATTCCATCTTCCTTCAAATTTTTTTTTCAGGACGAGCAAATAAATTGACAATCACGTTTTGAATTCGTTATTTGAGGGAGGAGCCTGCCGAGGACTATCAGATTTGACGAACGAGCACGAGGACCACCCTTGGTGATCGAGTCCTTCCACAAGATTTCACACAAAAATTATATATATCGGTGCCGAACATATCCGAGCGATGCTCAAATCGCGAGGAATGTCCTGTCCGATGCCTTAAATAATTATCTTGCTAGGGTGAATTTATTGCGTCAAACTCGTTTGGGGTTGCGAAAGATACTCTATAATTGCTCATGAATATTAGGATCACGACATCAAAGAAGTCGAAACTTTTTTGACAGCTTATTCGTACGTTTCATCTTTTGTGTGTTTCAAAATGATGTGTACAAAAAGGTTAAATTATACATGAATTTGTACATAGTATATCTAAAATATGAATGCATAAATTAACTTTGTATGTTTTATGTGGGACTAAAATTACTTTATAATAACTAACGCTTAGTGATAATTTTATGGGCTATAACTTGGAATATTACATGTAGAACACGCTGAAAGACATTTGCTGACTTCAAACTGTTACATATCAATTTACAATCATAATTTACATGGAAATTGCAAACGAAAAAATTGGAATTTGTCATTTTGATGACAATCCGAACTGCCTTTTAAATTCTCCATTTATTTTAATAATGATATATGGCCAATACAAATTGTCAATTGAAAATTTTGTATGATATAAAAAGAAATATATGTAATTTTCACTCGTATGTTTTGCTTCAGTCAAATTATTATGAAACAGAAAAAGTAAGAGACATTAAAATACTAATAATAGTATATTTATAATATTATGATATCAATATTAATTAATTAGTTTTGTTTTAATATTTTCGTCAGTGTTACGAATATAATCATAAATATCATTAAAAGAAAAGTAAAATGATAAAAAGTCGTAACATTACTAACCGCTCCTCTGGAATTCTACATTGAATCTGCCCTAATCTGATCTCATTAACGATTAAAAGATGTGCAAAATCTGAATGGATCATTAAGTGTAGAAGTTGGTATAAAGAAGGCAGCGCCGTAGAGTATGCAGCACGGTATACTGTCATGTAAGTCGAGCTGCCCGTGTGTGGTCCTCATCCACGATATTCGGCCGTACAGTTCTGTTTTGTCACTGAGACGAAGTCGTATTCCAAAGCCATAGCCGACGCAATAATTCCGTTAAGAGAATCTTCCGTCGCACTCGAAAGGTTGTACCTGAACTTTTATGTCGTCGTAAAAGGGAAGTAACAATTAATAAGTATCTCATAAAAGAGATTGCCGTTGACACCTAGTGAATGACAGGGGCAGATTCACCGAGCTGAAACGATAAATACAAAACAGTAGGTGGATCGTTGTAATTGGCCATAAATTTATTTTATGTTTAAAACAAAAGGTTTCAGGTTTTATCTTGTATGTTTTATCGACATTTATTCTACTCAATTATATTCATGTGTGTCTTTGAGAGACACATCCAAACATAAACATAAGATAGATCAAAAAAACATAATAACACGTTTGTTATATGAATGTATATAGCAATGGTAAATATGTTATGAATATTAAGAATATATCCATTTAGATATACGATTGATCAATGCACATTTCCAGTCATAATATTGTTGATACTAGATGCTGTTCATATTTTTTATGTCATATTAAATTATCATCGAATTCTAATGCAAGAATCATGTGAAAATTAATAAATTGAGTTGGCTTCTATAAGATTATCATAATATGTATTTTACTGTCACGTTTAAAATTTTTTCCTCAAAACTATAGTGAATGAATAATTTTAAAACTTTACACATTTACTTTCATAGAGTCACCTGGGGTAATTGTGACACACGGGGTTAAGTATGAGATCCTGATTTTTTTATTAGAATTCAATTTATTTCAAATATTTTATTGTCTGTACAAATTTATCATCTATCAACAGTTAACAACATTAATCCTGAATCCATTAATTCCGAGACTCGTAAGAGTTATTCGGTATGTCATAATTACCCCAGGTGACCCTATTTGCTTATTTCATACAATTTTTTGTGAAATTTGTATGAAAAACAAAGTTCATGACTGAACCTTCTAAAGAAATAACGATTATCATTTTTGATCATTAGATGAAATAAATTATCTTGTTCCAATGGTTAATTTTTGATAAAGAAATTTTGAAAAACTTAGCAAAACAGGTTAGCAAAACAACTTAAATTTTGTTATTGAATTTTAAAATTCTTTCTGAATCACTTTATATTTAGTCAAGAAAAATCTAAATGTTTAAAAATGTTACTTAGATGTGCGTTAAGTTTCAACAATATAAACGAACATAATAAAAATGGTATATTTTAAGGCGAATAAAAAAATTCGTCAATCTTTCTTCATCAAAAAGCTGTAACAACGCTCCGCGAATAAGCATTTCGTGGAAGACGGTAGTTAGAACATACAACAAATACAATTCCCAACGGTCATTGCAAGTTCCATGGTTGTGAAAAGCAGACTAGATAATATTGCGAGTGGATATAGGAGCGGAAACCACAAAGCCGTGGTCGGGTCTGCGTCGTTGCCTTAATTAAGTTACACGTCGGTCGCATTGTTCGGGACACATAAATGTCATAGCAAAGAGGGAGTATTAATTAGATTCAATATTGCCAATGTTGGGCCTACAGGGTCTCGTTTCGTCTCCAGCTTTTATGCAAAAAACATTACAAACGTCATAAAACTCTAAACAGTGTTAATTCACACTTCTTCCAGATAGTTACAAAATAAGAAATCGTAATTTTTGCATGAAACTATACACTGTCGAACATCGAATTTGAAAAAACGACTTTTCAAATAATTTTCTTCAAATGATGGAATAAATAGTGTCTTAAAATAAAATGTTTTCGACAGAAAAATTTAGACACAGAGTTGTTAATGTTTTATAATATGGCGTCAATGAAACCCCGTAGTTTTTATGTGTGAACAAAAAATTGTTGTTGACTAAAAATCTACAATAAAAAGTTAATGTCAAAGATTAACGTTATGCCGACTGAAGGGTTAGTTACAATGGGAAAAATCGAGAAAAACAAAAGAAAAGAGGTTAGGGCAATAGCCTTTACGACTCGGTCATAGCATCGAACGATCTATCCAACCATTAAGATAGTCGCAGAACGATTCGGTAACCTTTGGGTCTGCAAAAACGATACGTTATCAACTCAGGGGTCACGGCATTTCCAGAATGGTGCCCTTTCGGCAGCCCTCATCCACACCTTCGTCTTTTCATTAAAATTTTTTTCCATTCAAAAGAAAAAGGTATAAAGGGAGCACACACAAAGCTTTTCAACTGTTTTTTACTGCAAATGGATGAACCGAAATCAGAAAGTGTAAGAATCATCAAACTAACTTCAACAATTTCTACACATTATTTTGAAGTAATTGTCTAATATCAAATTATGATAATTTGATTTCATTTTTAAAATAATCGTAGATATATTTTTTATGTTCCTCATATAGGTTTTTCTACAGTTTTTTTATCGCAATGAAATGAAACAAAAACTGATGAGTTTGAAAATTACAAATATAAGAAATTATCAAGTATCAAGGTTTTGTGTTCAATTTTTGGACTTTATCTTTCCTGATGTTTTATAGTTTCATTTTCTTAACAATTTTCCGTTGCATTATATAGAAATATTTCTCGTTTTATTTTTTATTTTTTAAAATATAATCATAATCTTATGTTTTTTAGATTGATCCAAAAATCACAATCAGGTATCTTAATTTTCCGTCAACGTGAACAACGATCGCATGACATAGCAGAACGAACAAAACAAAGCAAGAGTGCAAAACAAAATAGTAACGCAACAGTCGAGAGATTACTTGAAAATAAATGGCCTATTGCAGTTGGAGACTATATTCTGCTCGTTAACGGGACCTTATTAGCTCAATCGTCGAGCGAACTAATAACACGATAGACGATAATGTTGGTCCACCGGTGGCGCAGTTCGCCCATCCCCGGTGGCAATACATTTGCTAAGTTTGATTGAGAATGCGAGAAAATGCTTCTTTTCACGAGTCTCGGCTCGCGATAGCAAAAAGAGGACATAAATAGATGTAATGTAAAATGCAATAAGAGTATCCGGAGGCGGAAAAAAGAGAGGGGTAAGGGATCTTGGTGAAGTATGCATATATCCAACGAGAATAGAAAAGTGGGGGGACGAGGCTTGCGCCGGGAGTCTCGTTTTTGACGGGGTTTCCTCGCCAAACTGGGCTGGGTTTGAGTTTTGCGAGGGTGGGTGTAGAGGGATGGAATGGAATGGAGCCTAGAAAGAGAGCGCCAGAGTGCCGCAGGGGCGTCGGGAACGGAGGGCACTAGAGATTGATAACGCAATTCTAAGACTGCTATTACCCCCGTCCACCGGAGCCAGCTACGCTCGAGCTTCTATCTTTTTTTTGCTTTCAGCTCCTTCCATCCCAGTTCAGAAACGTAGAGTTTTAGAAATGTTAACTCCATAAATGCCAGACCGTTCCTTCGGGGAGAGCGGCAGAGGAAATGAAAAAGAAAAAAAGAAAAATGATAAAGAGATTCGCTTAAAGCGGAAGTCTCTCGGAGTCAAAATGGCGCAATTAAACGTGGAACCGAAAAAACTGATGATTAAAATGAAAACCAGAAAAGCTGTTGGCGCTAAACAATCGAACAGAACCGTTTATTGGAATCCAAAACAAAACAAAAAAACGACTTGGCATTATTAGGGTTGAAATAATTTGTTGAAAATACACTTTCCAAAATGTATATTCGTTTTACATATTCAACTCTTTAAAACATTAGAAGAAATATAAACAAAAATATTAATGTTCTCATATTAAATTTTATCGTGCACATTTTCGAAAAAGATTTATTCTATAGCCAGCATTATTTTACAACAAAGCCCGATGTTTTCGCTCTGTTGCCCGAATCCCGCAAGGAAACTTCCCGGTGTTCGGCGGTGGAGCTTTCCGAAAAATACGATTATAACGATAATTGTATGTGCGGAGTGCATGGCACGTATATCTTGTTTATTCGCTACTGCGCACCTACCCAGCGATAGAACGACCATATACATCGACGAGGTCGTATAAATGGGATGGCAGGGAGAGTGAAACTGGTGACTCGGGGACGTGAATTCTTGCCCGCAGGAAAACAGTTGCGAGACTTGTGCTTGCTTTGTGCATTCTCGCGTTTTCACATAGTCGTACGTTACATTTGTTGCAACAACAACTGATGACTGTTGTGTTTTTGGTAAAACGTATATCTGCCTCTCGTGATTCACAATAAATATGAATAACAATCTTATATACTGCCGGAGAGAGTATTTCCCAGTTTCTTTCACCCAAGTTGGAAAACCTCTCCGCAGAAAAATGTGCATTTTTAGAGCACATTATTTTTCATGCTGTATATTAGCATATAAAGAGAGTTACTTTTTTATCATAATTTTTTTCAACTATCACATCTTGCAATTACGTGCTTGCAACTAAATTACTAACCCCACAGTCATAAACTCTGTCTTTTTTGTTCATTCGTTTTTCATAAAAATACTTCCATTTTTTTTTTCATCATTTTTTTAATACAATTTTCCACACAGGTCAGTACATGATAAATTGCTTTATGCTTGATAACACGATGTAATTTGTTGTCACATTTGATAAGTGGAAAAAGTA
Source organism: Trissolcus japonicus (assembly GCA_030522925.1). Classification (NCBI taxonomy): domain Eukaryota; kingdom Metazoa; phylum Arthropoda; class Insecta; order Hymenoptera; family Scelionidae; genus Trissolcus; species Trissolcus japonicus. The sequence continues at coordinate 20,951 of JAPYZS010000763.1, forward strand.
AAATGAAAAGTATGAAACTGTAGTTTCATTAGAATTATATTTTGGTTCGTGAAAATTGTAACATTAGCGTGGAAAAGAGGAAAGACAAAGGAGTTTATGCGAAATGGTCGCGCATCAGAACGAAGATGAGAAAGTGTTAATCCCAGCAAGCAACTTTGCTTCTATAGGAAACTTGCACGCTTATGCCAAGAGGATTTCCATCCAATAAATTTCGAGCTTTGTATAAGCTTTCCACGCTCGAGTTTAAATCCAAGCGTCGGTGCGGCTTTACGGAATCGTTATGAATATATGTGTTAGTACAGAAATGTATGCATACATTCGCGTAACCCACGTTACAATAAAAAGTCTCTTTATTACATCAGGGAAAGCTACGAAGGCATTATTTATTAGTATTTACTTTGTTGAGCATTCGGAAATGGTAATGAAGCGTTTATGTTTCCAATGAGCTATAAAAATTAAATGTGAGACATTAATTTCATGAAATATTTTCGTTGCCGCCTAATTCTTTCGGACAAGCAAAAGCACAAATTTAATTAAGTGAAAACAAAAAAGGCGATGAAATATATGGGAGCTGCGAAAAATGCTATCAAAATTCTAGGCCTGCCTCCGCGGAACAAAAACGAATAGCATTGCTGAAATATCTGAGAGAAGCAAACGAGCACTTAGAGAAATGCAAGTTTACTTTTTCTCAGTTTAACACCATCCGAAATGAGATAGAGAATTCCTACGTTTCTACTTACTTTGATATTCAATGAAACTCAAAAAGTTTTGTAAAACCCATATTACAATGATTGTATGTAGCCATTTTTTATTAAATGATTTTTATCGAACTAAAAGTGGTTCTAGAATGTTCATTTTGCAAAGTGAGTTTTTTTAAAGATGAGTCTAATCAGGGATAAGTTAAGTGAGCTCATAATAGCAATTTTTAATTTGGCAGAGCCTAAAAAAGTATGAATCCACGGGGAATTTCATTTCATTTACGAACTTTTCGGAAACAATAGTTTAGTAAAAATACCTTGGGAATGCAGGAGGCAGGACCCGAGGATATTCCCATGTGACCGTAAGATATTGGTTTTCATTCTGGTAGTTTCATGGGTCGTAACGTTTGATAAAAATGCGTGTTACGCGTTCCGGATCCAACTCAGTCTTAAAGAGCAGCTTGGGAGTCATACACGACAAGATCACGAAAATTTTCCCTCTGCCTAACCCCATCCTTATATTCATGTATTTTTGCATGTAACGCTAAACGCTAATAATACATCTCAATAAACAGAGATACCCATAAATGTTTCGTCACCTGTCAACATGAGAATTTCTGTCGTATGTCAAATTTCAAATGTTATATATTTTTTATAGTATTGCCACCTACTCCACTCATCAAAACGCTCCACATGATTTAAAAAAAAATGACAGCATGAAATCAATTTTGTATATTTGTTTGCTCTTCTTTTTTCGAAGATGAAAGGTATTTTTGGTTGCTTATAAAATATCCACACAACATTTGGATAAACGAGACAAAAATTTTTTGCAGTCGTAAATTGTTTGCATTTGCCAAAATATGCAAACAGTTTTTATCGCGAAACAATCGTATGTACGCAATTGTTGAAAAGTGATTCATATTTCGTTTACTGTTTCGTGACTTTTCGCTATGTGGAGCATTACTTTATGAACCTACCTAAATTAATGCACCGTGTAATACGATTAAATACGAGTCTGTTCACCTAACGTATTTAGAGTGTTGTTTGCGTACATTAAATAAGCATAGTTGTAAAACTTATCATTTCTACGATATGCAACGATATGCGACCCTCTGAATCTAATGCAGGAGTGCACTGTGGCCTGTAGTCAGTAAATACAATATAAATTATACGACTTTTTAGAATCTTTCTTTATAACTATTTATGTTGGGTTGATTACACTTTATATCTATTACATTTTGGAGTTGTTCAAACTTGTAACAAAAAGCAGACTAATGTTTCAATATTTAATTGAGACATTCGTTGTTTCCAGAACGCGATAAAACAAAAGTTAATTCGAACATTCTGAAGATAAGAACTGAAAAGTAGTGGTTGCCGGAGGGTCCAAGGAGATATACAACGCAGTGTCCCTTGCAAAATTTTATAATAGGAAGATTTTTTTTTGAAAAATAAAGAGGTCGAGATGAAGTGCCTGCGCTGTCCATTTGAGCATCGTGTGATTCGTGGGCACAATAAAATGGTCATTGACGAGACTGTCTATCGGCGGCGTGTGACGCTGTATATACAACCAAGTGCCGGAGGCACATAGATGTCGGTTAAATGGCGTCAATAAAGCCGAATGGGTCGTTTGATTCAGAAGCGATATCTCCCTTATGAGGGATCTGTATTCACATATAACCAGCCAGAGGCGACCCAACCGTACTTGCTATTGTGAAAAATATCTAATATTGCAATATTGTTGGTTATCGCACTCGCAAGAGCACTCTGTACCTGCGATGGCGCAACCACTCTGATGCAGTTGTTGCAATTATTATGCAGTGCCATCCTAGGAGGTGCACCGAATAAACGAGACATTATTCCCTTCGATGCTATATGCTCATCACGTGTAACCGATAAATCCGCGTTGCTGTATGGTGCTTAATTTATGCACAATCAAAAACACGTACAAATTCACACTTTTTCGCTATCGCTTGTTACAATCAAATGGCAACATTTTTCAGGAAATAATGCATAATAATTTTTATGTTCGGTCTAAAGTTTTCAGTTTGAAATAAAAATAATAAAATTTGCAATTTTGAGATTGCATAATTGTGTATTTTTTTTAATTGAACAATTTTTGTATGAGTGGAAATTAGACTAGACTTGATTAGACTAGACTAGACGGATTCTTGCAAGAAAAGCGACGAAGCATCTCAGTTGCCGTCGGCTTGCGTGAAGCAGCATCTGGGATCATATCCAGTGCTGCTGAATAGGGTGGTAGAATAGATTAGTGGAGTCGAAACACGTGTTCGATGTTCTGAACTCGAGATCAGCAAGGTATGGGGTGGTAGAAAAATAACGTCGGATCGATGGAGTAGGTAAGACGTCGTTAGGCGCATCCGGCGCGACCCCTTGAAATCAAAGTTAAGTCAGCTCGCGACAGAACAAAACAGTGTTCGCACTTTCACCGGCGGAAGACACATTATGAAGTTTAAATCATGCACCGGTGGATATTAAAAGGCGAAATGACTTTCAGCCACTTTCTTCTTATTTTATTTTTTTGCAACAGATTGTTCCTGCTCCTTGGCAACAGACCAAATTGGAAAGCTGTCTCTCTGCTTCTTACTTAGCGGAGATGACTTTTCGTACATGCATATTCAAAGTAATGGATCTAATTTTGCGAAATGTTCCGCTTGATCTTGTCACCTCCTGTGAGTGCGCACATTTTTTTATTGCAATTATCCGAGAGGATTTGTTTTAAGAGTTCTACGAGAGACCACTTCCGATAACAGCGGAGGCTTTTAGATGGATCGAATACTGTATGAGTATCGCGGCTCCGAATAGTCTGGACGGCACTTTGCTGGATTTTCACAAAGCACGTTTAGAGAATAAAGACTGGCGATACGAGGAAAGGGTTGCCAATTTGAGCAAAGCTAGAAAGTCTCCAAGAAAAATTGGAAGATTTAGGAAAAACGAATGAACGATAAGAGATGTTTGGTTTTAATCATTATGAATAACCATTTTATATCAATTAGCAATAATTAGTCATGGATCATGTTCATCACATCGTTTTCTTTTGATAGGTGTCTTTGAAAAACTCTTTTAATTCATATAATATTTTGAGTAAAATTGACGTAATTATTCAAGATTGTTACCTTTCAAGAATGTGAAAACATGAAGAGCTTGTTAAAGAACGGTGATTTTGTACGGTTGTGCAAGGAATCCTACGCGTCCGAATAATCACAACTCGTATATCTCAGGAGTCTGCAGATTTTTTATGCAAGCTTTGAGTGCGCGTCTACGGCTCACTGTTATGTATCCGATTTCCAACTTGACAGATTATCTCATGGACAAACACGATTGGATGTATCTATAAATCTTATTTCATTACAACAAGCGTGGGTTGTAGGAACGGAGTTCGGAACTTCGAAGAACATCAGCATTCAAAGTGCTGACTTAAAAGGAGGGCGCGGCTCCTCGGGACAGAAGAGGAACAAAAACCTCCGAGTGGAGGATGTTGCATTAATATTTATACGCAAGAACGGGGGCTTTGAAAAGCTACGTTAGAATAAGAAAGTGGCGGGACAAACGGAATGCAATGAGGAAGAGCAAATAATGGAACGAGAAAAGCTTAAAATGAGAACGAAAAAAAATCGACTTTTAGGATAAAATGCGTGAATGCTTTAACTAGTCACCGAAGGATTACTGTAATGTCTTTTATTTTTTTAGGTTACAATGTTTTTAGGTTGGAATTATTTTACGTTACAAATGTACATACAATGAAAAATCTGCAGTAAATTTGAGAAGAAAAAATAAGCGACGGTTTGATATTATCATGAATTTAAAAAATGGTACTTCAAAAAGACAATGATACCTCGTTCCTATTGGGAAACAAACTATTTTTACAGATTTCTACATTTTTCGCTATCTCCTCCCACGAAAAGAGTAGCTGTGATAGGCGAGCACCAGCTATTTGCAATTTCACCCGAGAGATTGCACAGGGTGGGAAGTTTTAGCGTGGCTATTAAACAGATCACGGTGGCGATTGGATTCTTCGTTGAGAGTAGGCCCTCCCTCTGGCCTCTACCTCACTCAAGCCCTTTGCTCCTGTGTACCCTCGCAAATTCAAGTCTGACTCCACAGCTTTCATTATAAATCCGCACCCATACTCTGCCAGTTGCCGTTATTCTAGGTGTCTTTAAGTTCCAACCCTCATTCTCTTCAAGATCCATTATATCATTTAGTTTTCTCCTCGCAACCCTCTTGAAATCTACAAATATTAAAAAAAAAACGGTTCGACTAAATTTTCAATTTGAATTGAAGTATAGAATATAATAAATCTCAGAAAACTATAACCATCTGAATTGACTTTGGAAAAACAAAATGTATTCACTTTGAATTGTTTTTATTATATATGTTGTACAAGTTTTTTTCAATTTCATTAGTTTTTTTTTGTTCACCAATGACTACTGAACAAAAGAAATTAAAGTCTTCAAGTGGTATTTATAAAAATGCAAAAAACGTACAAGCCTTGAGAATTTCTAGATTTTTCAGACCGTTTCAAAAGGAACGTGCAGAGTTAACCGAAATGGTAGGGAGAATGGCGACAAGCAATGTATATAGGTATATCTATATCTCCAACAAAGTAAGGATATGGCAAGGAAAGAGGGTAAGATGGGCTTCTGCATTGCCGGCATGATTGCCTCTATGGCACATCCAAGCAATCCCCGCGGCTACGTGCCTGACATACATCCGCTTTCATCTTATTTCCTTTTTCTTATTTTCTTTTTATCATTCCAAGCTTCCGACGGGAGTTTCGAATATGCAAGGCGTTGAATATTGCATATTTAAATGCTGCTAAATTCCTGCACACACATCACGCCGACTAATTAGACAATTCAACTGCCGCGAAATTAATGAAACAATTACATACGTATTATTAAAACAACTCTGTTACGGCTGAACCTTTTTAACAAAAAGTCATAGATAAAGTTATAGTTCTACGTTTTTTTTTTTCATCCCAATCTAAAAACAATGTTGAATCCTCCCTGAGACATTAGTAAAAATGAGCAGCAAATAGCATTCAAAGTCTGTATACTTACGTCTGTATCATACGACCGGAGGAAGTTCTTCTTGCAACATCTTTAAGTCAATCGGAAATGAGGAAAGTTTACAAAGACCGTTAATGTCGTCTGGTACTGGAAACCACGGATTTCCAGTAGGAAAATAACATTCCTGACATTCTAATAAAGATATGGTTAATGGTGGCACCGTAGGCGTCTTAAATTAGTATTAAATAGATCCGTAGTTACGAGACTCGTCTCTAACGTGTATATATACGCTATTTGAACAAGGGCAACCACACTTGTGTAATGTACATCACTCCGTAGGGTTTCTTCCATTAGAACAAACATTTCGCGTCTAATAAATATCTCACTCTCAGAGTTCCCAAGACAGTTGAGTCTCTGATTACTTAATGTAATATAATATACTTTCAATAAGACGTTTGAGAGGACTCAAGACGAATAATTTTTTACTACCTCTACAATTACAAAACATTTAATGAGGTTGAAATAACAAAAATATAGTTAATTCTTCTTATAGAGTATTCCATGAAATATATGTTAATGTTATTTTGAAGAGACGTTCTGCAGGCTTGTTTAAATGATTGTACACTTTTATTTTGCAGAAAAGGTCGGTCGTGTATTCCAGACTCGTTGGAGACACGCGTTCTTCATAGACTCATACAAACTTTAATGAAAGAACGTCGAATAGAATTCGCCTCAACCTCAGTTAGAATTCTCCTCCGACAGAGAGATCCGCGCCAGAAAGTCGCGAGGGTGACTCGGCAGATATAGCGGACGGGAAAGGCACGCGGCGACGGTAGCTCACTGCCGTTTCATTAGCGAAAGATGCTTCTAGCGTGGTGGAGAATGTTAGCTTTGGAACTGTAGGCAGTGGCAAGGGGATGGAATAAGATTAGAATCCTGTAAGCAGTTAAAAGAGAACAGGATAGAAACAATTTATTCGACAGACCGTATCCCATCAGTGTCGACCAGGAACATATATACGTAAGAACGGATTCATTGTGTCTGTGGGACAATGCTTTGAATTAAATTAAACGCTTTATCCCGAAAAACGTTTGTCTTCAAAAAGAAAAACGTTCGAATTTATTTCTTCAAAATTGATATTTATCAAAAAAAATATAAAATTCGTTAAATTCGATGGTCTTATTTTGTATAAATGTAATAGGGGACCTGGTGCATCTACCCTTGATTCATACCTCTATTAATTTGAATGCTTATATGTTTCAGTGATAAAATAGTGTTTATTGCAATGAACTTAATGACTATTGGTAGTTGGACACGAAATTAGGGTGGAATCATTACAGTGTTGCGGCACGTAGATAACCTCAGATCAAAGGGAATGATGGTGTCGTACGGGGTACTAAAGTCATTCGACCTTTCCCTATAATACAATGGCAGCAATAAAATGAAATATACAGCTCAAAAATTTACCTATACTACTAATGGCAATTTATTGCAACATTTTATCGTCCCCTCTGGAAATTCTTTCAGACCAAATCTCAAGAAAAAGAATTCTTGGGCAATACACTTTAAAAATTTTTTTTTCTCCAACCAAGAAATGGATATTTAGAGTATGTCAGTTTTGATAGTAGAATAATTTTTATTGACCGATTATTTTTTGCTTTTCATTTAAAGCGTTTGTTTTTCCTCCAAGAATAATTTTATTTAGTCCGAGGATATATTTATTCTTAGCCATTATTCAAGACTGAATTGGGATTGGTTCGAGAATTGTTTTGCTTGCTCCCAATGGATTATTTTGTAGAGTGTGAGAGAGGGACAAATTAATTTGGTTCGCGGGTTCATATATTGGGTCGACTTTTTACCGTAGAAGCACAAACGAGGGTATTCCAATTCATGAGATTATAACTTACGCCTGTGAAGTTGCGCGATATAAATACATAGACTGTGACCATATTTCGTACAAGATACTTGACGAGATGGAAATATGATTTCAGTATAACGAAGCAAACATCACTTTCAAAAATTCGTCGCCCACGCTACTCTACCTACTGGGTCATTACTGTTCGTATACATGTTTCCCATCAGGTATTATTTTTGCTTGCTTATGATGCATAAGTAAGGAATACATAAGTAAAGAGATACAAGTCAATATTTTTTTATAATTCCCAAAGTTTCTGCACAAATGAAATTATTCCAATTTGGAGAAACTTTTTTCATAATCCTTGCGACAACAATTATTCAATGGTTATTCCGTTGGAACGTAAATAGAAGTGCGCTTGAAGATAAACGTTATTGTTGATAGTTATTTTAACAAAATAAAGTGCACGCAACGGAGCAGAGAATAACTGCCCAAAATGTTGTGCGCGTAATACGTAGACCACTATCCTGAAAACCATTTCTGAGCACTTCAGCAAATAGAAAAAAGTTTTTTGCCTTTTTTGTGAACAGTAGAATTTAACGTTTCCATTATGCAGAACGAGTTGTATCGGTAAAGCTTCAATCCCAATTCCCAGGGATAGCTGGTTGGATAGCAAAGCCAAACAAACCTTATTTATGTCTCAATTAAAGCCGGGAATGGGATGCACCCTCGATGGAGCAGCTCCAGACAATAAAGCAGTCCAGAGTCAGAGATAGAAAGAGAGTGGGAAAGAGGAAGTGGGGGATGAAGGGAGGTACCGAAAGAGAATCAGAGGAAGAGGAAAAAGAGAGACGGACAATCCACTACAATAGCACTGAACAAGGAGGAGAAAGATCGTGGACCGTTGAACGTCGACCTCTGGGCTTTGAGCTCTATGGCTACTGGAGTTTGGGGCGCGGGCCATGTTCCCCGGATTTGGCGTATATCCGAAACTGAACTAAATACCAGGGGCGAGTACTGAGGAGATAACGAGCGAACTCGCGAAGCGACTATAGATCAAGCGGCTTAATTATCTCTACGCATTGCTGCCTGCCCACCCCTTTCATTGTCTTCACACACCTATCTAGGGCTCATCCGATTTATCGCCAAATAAATTATGTTTACAAAACATAACGTTTTACTTAAAAAATCAAAACTAAACAAACTTTTATTTCCGATACAAAAGTACATCTTTAAATAATAAATTTAAACTTTTGAATTTCCAAAATCGTTCCATCTCGAATTTATATAGAGCTAACTTTAATAAACATTTCATTCATTTTCATTTGCAAGTTTATTTCCATCCCACTTATCAATATCAATGTCATGCTCCATTGTTATATTCATCGTTTAATGTACACGTTCTATCAATTTATCAGGGTGAAAATGTTGTCATTGCTGTAAAAAAAAAAAACAAACAAACAAACAAAACAAAACTGTGTTGGAACTGTCAAAACGAGGTTCGTAAATGATTTATAAGCATATATCTAAACAGATTTGAGATTTCAGAACTGGTCGAAAAGAGAAAACATTTATCGGCACTGAGATAGGGAATATGGGTGCTGAGTACTCTCCTCGTTTAAAACAGGAAGCTCGTGGGCGTCCAGGGTTGAAACGCCATGGCGCATCGTAGCGTCGCATGCCGTACGTCGCGTCACTGCAGTTTGCAAGTCACACGGATTGTGCGATTTGTTCGTGTGCCCGCGAATCCGTGTGAGCTAGAGCGTTCGAAATAAAAGTGTGTTGGTTACCTATTGGTATAGCTCGAGCGGTCGTGTGTTGCCACGACCGTGCGAGTGTGTGCACCGGTGTGAGTCGAGCTGTGGCGTGGGTTGAATACGACTGCATTGGCCATTGGTTGCTGTAGCAATGGCCTATTTCGCTCGAGAGTACGACCCATTTCGTGCAAAAGAGCCCGTCCGTTGCCGCTTTTCTTCCACGAAGAGGTATAACCACTCTTTTCACCGTGCTTCCAACGGGACGGGCGCGCTTGGTTCGCTCCGCAGCTTGTTGTGTGGAACCCCTTTGTGAGATCTCCGCTATTGACAATAATAATAATGGCTATTTTATTTTTCGTTGCGGCACCCACACCGTTTATTCAACTTCAATATGTTGAAACTTATATGTTACGTCATATTGAATGAAAATAAACTTGCTTTTGTTACTTTAAAGACTTTTAATTAATATATTTAAATATATTATAGATAACTTAAATTATGTGACTGCTTTTGAAAACAATGGCATTTCATTTCGAAATACAGAATTGAGCGTTGACGTAATATTTGTCATTAACCAAATCTTTCTGCATTTAATCAATGCAAAAATCGTTTTGAATATTGTTTACAATGATTTTTACATTGATCTGAACCAAATTTTCGTATGAAAACTTTAGTATGAAATTTTGAATAAAAAATGTTACCTGAGATGGTGTTCTATTGTCATCCAAACGAGACATTAGGTTGAGAATGTTTGATCTGCAAGAAAATGATAAAAAGTAAGTTATTGAAAAAATAACAGCTTGCGATGAATGTTTTAATTTGTAAAATGGAAAGAAGCATAAAAGAGCTGAGTTTGCGTGTGCGCCACCATACCTTCCGTTAAAAATATTGAATAAACAGCAGTTCACGCTAAAATCAAATTTATCGAAAAAGCAATTTAGAGTAATACAGGCCATGAAAGAAAACGAGGACGATATACTACAGCGGATTAAATAGTCAACGTTATTTAGATATTTCTGCAAGGAGTCTCGATACGTTTAATGCGATGTGCTCGAGTTACATGCTCGGTGAATTCGTGTGTAGATGGGAACGTTAGCGTGTGCGTACATGACTTGCCGCAGTTTATGTGCAACATTATCCCAACATTACCTGCCACCTACCTCGGAGCGAACCCCGGGCTGAAAAGCCGCGTACGGAAAACCTAGTACCACCGCTAGAACAGCTTGTTTACCGGAGCTGCACACACCGAATGATTAATTGCCAGGCGCCACCAGTCGATGTCGTCCAGTTAATTAATCAGATATCCACGCGAAATTAGCAACAACGGGCGCAATCGAAACTGTAAATCCACTGTCAGTTAGTTGCGCAATTGCGATTTATGATTTTCCATTGCGGTGTGTATTGTTTCATCTTAATTTACCGCGCTGTGTCTGGCAAAAATTCGTTTTCCATATTTATGTTTTTCAATTTATTTGTGAAATAGAAATTTACAACCTTTGTGAACAGGTTGATACACTGATACACCCGATCGAAATTGAGTTCCAGGCAAAACAGAAAATCATGTTTTATATTCGAGTTCAAATCGCCATCAGCTTTTGAATAAACAAAAGCTC
>JAPYZS010000764.1:0-30803 GCA_030522925.1 Trissolcus japonicus
CCAGTTAAGTGCTTTTTTGTACCTTTAAGTTAAAACATATTTTACTTTCTTTTTTTATTTATACTTCTATAAGACAAACTCAAAGAAGTGTTTCTATGGAGATCAAAAAACTATAATTCACATGCATCAACATTATTCAGAACTGTAATTTTGTTTTAAAAATGTTTGAAGTTTTATCTTTTAATATTTTCAACTGGTTGTTAACTTGTTTTTCCTCACAGCCACAGAAATAATATTTCTATCAACATTTGTTTTTTTTTTTTTATTTATTGAAAGGACACACTGGGGTAAAAATTTACCCCAATTTCAAAAACTAATTTCAAGAATGAAAGAAATATTTAACCCATTCTCATTTAATTTTTAAATTTTAAAAAGTTTCTTTGACTTTGTGTAACTTGGTGCATTTTAAAGTACCAACCCTTGATATCTTTCATGGATGTACGATTTTGACACTTCAATAACTTGCTCGTGAGGTTCGTTGGATTGAAGCTTGATTTTTCCAGCCTTGACAACAAAATAGCCGTAGCTAGGAAGCGCTTTGGGACAGTGAGCAGCGGTCATAACCCATCGGCTGCTGATGATCGAACCTCCGCAAAAATGTCTAGTACTTTGGAGACTGCCTCCAAATTGAAGGGATACTTGATAAGGAAACTGTTTCTCCGCTGCTGTTTGTCCACCAATGATCCTTGTTGGATTGTCAAAAAAAAATCCAACCCCCGGAGACAATTTTGCGGCTAAATGTTCAATTTAACAAAAATAAAAATAGAATGAAAAAAACCTTTTTGATTAACAGTTTAATGGTTGTTTCTTAAATTGAATAGTGAACAAAAGTACTCACGGTTGGCCGAAACCAAAGCAAAACAAAGCGTTACCAGAAGTGCAAACATGTTGAATGCGATCTTCAGCCAAGACATATGCATTTATACAAAAGTTGTATCGAAGAATTATCGAGAATGAATCTCTTTGATATTCGCAATTGTCATAAAAGTATCTTAATCCGAGACTTTCATTGATAAAAGTATAAGCCGAAATGACGGATTTGCAAAATAATTATCCAAATAACTCTTGTAAATTTCGATCGGATCGCTTCGCTATCGGTTACTCATTCATCATAAAAACCATTTTTCGCGTCAGATTTTCCGATACAAGATTTTTACCATTTATCGCGAGAACAAAGAAAAATTATTTCCAGTTTTTGCTCATCGAGAACAAATAAAAAAGTCTTCAATTTTTCTATCATCGAGAACAAAGAAAAAACAGCTTTCTTATTCAACAAAATTCAACCTTGCGCGAACGGTAATAAACTGTGTGCTTGAAATTTTTAGGCATTAATAAATAAAAGAGAAAACATTTTTACAACGAATTAGACAACATTCCAGAAAAAAGAATTGAATTGATGTGCTAATCATCAAAAGTGTGTCATCATAATAAGAATAACTTTTTAGGCCAACTAAGTCGACGTTAATTCTGGATTTGCTCATATGTACCTTTGGACTGCTAAATATTATAATCTCAAATAAGAGTACAAATTAATCGTTAAACAATTTCAAGATCAATACCTTAATAAAATATTTAAAAATCGATGAGCTTGTAGTTTTCTTTTTTTTATTTGTTTATTTGTTTGTTTGTTCTTTTTTTTTTTTTTGTTTTTTTTTATCAAATAAGACAAGTTTTTGCACAAATGTCATAAAATTATTTTTGGAAAAATACAAATTAATGCTCGGTTTTAATGTTAAAATTTACAAATACTAGGGAACTCCGTTCGCTCCGCTCACTGCGCTCCCTGCGCGCTATGCGCGCCAACCCCGCAAACAGATAACAAAATCTGTATGCAAAATTTTTAATCAACAATATGATAATACGTATATATGTGTCATTATGAAATTATTTCATCATCATGAAATCATCATCATTATTATGACCGATGAATTCGTCTTTCGATAATGAATGCAACGATATATGATACGTGTATATTTATGATAATACGTATATATTTGTCATTATGATGATTTTTCATCATCATCATGACTGATGAATTCATCTTTCGATAACGAATGCAACGATATATGATACATATATATTAGTGGCAAATTGAATTCTAATTGGAAACAGCGGCTGCAGCGGCGAAACTTTTTTTTAATATAAAAAAAAATAAATAAATAAATAAATAATAATAATAATAATAAAAGAAAAGGGTAGAGTAGAAATTTGATATTGACTTTCGATTGACAAAAATTTATTTAATTAATTCAATTTTCGACAAAAAATGATATCAGTCAATGGCACTCGATTTCACAAAACAATCAAAACGAAGTATGTAAAATAATTTGATTACAGTTTTAGTCTCATTTTCAAAATACAAATCGAATTCGTCACTTAAATTAATCATATACGAAATTGTAAATCTACAGAACCTTTTCAAAACATTATTTCGAAAACAGAATATTGATAAACTGTTGTTGTCGTTATTAGAATCAATCATTATTTAGATTATTATTGTCAGTTCGGTTTTTATAAAATATACGGTACTTTCTTGAACCAGCTATAAAAAAATATCACAAAGCTGATGAAGAAATCAAAAGAAATTAAATTCGACATTAAAATTCATGATTCAAACTCCTTAAAAATCAGTCTTCTAAAATATAGAAAACAATAAAATTACTTGAGAATTCATTTTTTGAGGAAATATTGCCTCAGATAAAATGTCGTAAAGGATAGAATATGTACAATTTAAAAACGGTACAGTCATATCGCAATTTCAATTAATAAATAAAAAGTACAACAAAAAACAAAGGTGAATATTTTTGCCGTAACTTTGTTTTGCAACAATTGCATGCAAATTATTCGAGTGACTGAGTCGTTGTCTCAGTGCAGAAAAATCTGTTAAAAAAATATCATACGTGTGACGAACTAACACAGATGACTTATCACTCGGTATTGTCGCAAGATATCCCGGGCCCCAGCTTAATTGTGGACAACCTGTATTGCAAATTTTCTGATCGATTGTTTTTTTTGTGCGCTTTTATTTATATTCTGAAAGAGTAGTAGCCTAGAGTTACAGATTTCCAGTAGAGCACGATGAGCCATGGAAATCCAATGATTATGACTAAAATCAACTGCCAAACAAACCTGAAATCATGAATTACTATTAAAATTTAAATGCAAAAAGAAAGAACAAGAATGTGTTGTTTACTATTCTTACAATATTCTGCGAAGAGTGAACAACTCGTCATCTACGGTTGTGTCCGTTTTGTATTTTTTCCTCATTTTGCAAAAAGAAAAGGACGATTGGGTGATGATAACCACATTGACCATTATAACAACTATTGTTGGAATAATATAGTAAATTAGCTCCCCGTACGCTGTTTTAACTGAAAATAATTACGGTTCATTGAGTAATTCATTTCAGAAATGTATCTAAAAATAATACGTAATTTTAAATTTTGTACTTACATTCGTAATTGGAAACGGAATAAGTTTCAGCAAACCAACAGCTGTCGGAATCAATGTTAGGACTAAGAGCTGAAGGTTCCATTTGAATATTTAAAACTATAATTATGGCAGTGATGACAATACTTATACTCCAGCCATTGAGTATATTCAAATAAACTACTTTGCTTTTGAAAATATTTTTCACTGTCATCTCTTCGATATTTTTCATCCTGCAAGAACAATCATTTTGAATTTCTTATTAGAATATCTAAATATAGATTTAAATATTTAACCATCATTTATGTCGGGCATCTGATTTTTACCTGAACATTTTCATTATATAACAGCTCATCATTGTAAACCAGTAAAACGATGAAAGTGTAAAAAAAATTATAAGATATCCTGAAAAAATTTTTCAGATTAAATACTTAAATGATTATAATGAATAATATTTATCAGATGAAACTGAGAAAGCTCACCTATGTAAGTGCAAAATTCCATAAAATTAAATATGCGAAATTTTTCTAATGTTATTCCGGTGACCGCAGCGAAATAGCTAACGGACATGAGAACGAAATAAACTTGGTAGAGTGTTTTGTACTGTGATTTGACGATGTAGCGTATAAACAGCGGTATCACAAGAAAAGTACTTGTTTGTAATAAAATACAAATTATAAACCTGAAAGACAAAATCTTATCATAATTTAATTTTACAACTTTATCACATTTTAATTAAGAATCATCTCAACCGACACTTCTTTTAATGATAATTCTAATATTACACAAATAAAACTCACAATTGATATTTTTCTTGATCATTGCACAACACCAGCATTTCCTGATTATTTTTGTAGTCTTCAATCAAGCAATACTCATAATGTCGATAAATTCGGTTGAGTATTTCAACAAAACCATGCTTGTCAATACTCCAATTAGTATTTACAAAATTTTGCCTCTCAATAGTACAATTATTGTTCAAATACGTCGCATAATCTGAAATTAGAAAGAACAAAAGTCACAATTAGTCATCAGGCCAAAACCGAATTGATGCAAATATGAACTGACTCATTACTTCTCTCTCTCAAGTTTCTCCTCTTGTTCGCATCATCAAAATATATTAAGTTATCGCAGTTGTTCATCTCCGTATCCTGATTTTCCGAGCAGCACTTGCTGATACAAAAATTGTTATTGCAATAATTTTCTGAGTCACAAACGCGGATCACATAGGCATCAGGTGTCGACCAGGAATCTTCGATACAAATTTGAGCAAACTCGTCCAGGAACTTGATGGTTCGGTTAAGAGGCTTGACAAAAACCTACAAACAATAAAATTTGTTTCATCAATTTAAAATTAAAACAAAATATATTATTTTATTATCTTATTATTAACTAACAAAAAACTTACTGAAAAATTGTGAATTTGGTCATTGGTGAACTCAAAGTCGACGAGGTGTTGACCGGACTTTTTTTTCGGGCCAAACGAAAAGAATGCCCACGACTCAGCCTCTTGTTTGCAGTGGAATCCTCCGTACTTGACAGAAACCAGCCAGTCTTGACTCTCCCCTTTTTTGATTAGCCTTCGCAGGTCCTCATCCCCGCCCTCGACACATCTCCGCTTCTCAAAGTCAAACTTCCAACCCTTTTGGCAACATTTGTTCAAGTGAAACACCGCCTGTTGTTTCTTCGATTTTACACCTTTGCACTGTAGCGCCCTTAGTTGGAATTCCAATTTTTGGTTCTTGGTTTGCACCACCTGGTAGACACAGGCCTCGGTTGATGCATATTTGTCTAAAATTGGCTGTACTGAGTATTCCGTACAGTTGGTCAGGTTAGCTGGACTGGGAGAGAATAATTGTTGCTCGAATTTTGATAATGTAGATTCGTTAAGCCGTTGACACTGAGGAAGGCCATTTTGAGTTTTGAGAGTAAAATTGTGCTCGCAACATGGTGGCAGAGTTGCATAAACCAACGGCATTAAAACTGCGACTGAAAGTTGTTTGGTCAACATTGTCTGCACCTGAAAAACAATAACAATGAATACCAGTCTTGTATACTCATAATAATCCAACAATAATAAAATTTACACTTCCGGAAATTTGACTCACCGAAAATTTCATTTTTTTGTTTTCAAATTGTCAATTGTGTGAAAATTTTGATTGAAAATGACGTTCACCGTACGTGTCATTTGGAAATGAAAGAAACTAAAAATCGACTTGATTGTTTTAATTGCAAAACTAAAATATGACTCGAGTGAAATAGAGATAACAGGGCCTTTAATTCGTTGGTCAAATTTTTTATTCATTTTAAATTGCATAATACCGACAGAAATTGTGTCATTGTTAAATAGATCAATTAAAAAACTAATACTTGAACAAATTCGAAAAAATTCTTATCACCTTCAGATTTTTTATTGCTCCAAAAGTGTTTATTTATTGCTTTTTATTAATTTTGATTGTTCCTGTACTTTTATCTACCAAAATGCTATTAATACTTTTTTTTCGGTACGATATTGTATTGATGACAAAAATAGAGGGGGAGAAAATAGTTTGAAAATGACTCTCGGGAAAATCGACTTTCCATCAAGATGAAGCTAAAAATAAACTGCGTTGCAATGGTAAGTAATCGGCCTGGATTAAAAAGCGCAAACAAATAAAACGTGCGTAAGAGTCAGCAGTTCAGCGTTCACGACTTCTTGATTCTTATCTACTTAATGTATTTTCGTTGCGCATTTGGACTTGCATCTTCCAGCTTCGCAAACCGATCCATTATCTGACGGATGTTGATTAGTACGGCCGTGCGTGTTCTAACAACATATGTTTGCGTTTGATTTTCAAATGTCCAATAGGCAAGGCCGTCTCGTTGCTCCGAATGTTCATACACTCTAATTGACGTGACGCGAGTGCATATTTGGATCAAATGAAGACAATTTTAGCGATCGCATCTGAATTAAAATCGGCGCAAGATAATTAACAACCATGTTATGAATTTAATTTTTTTATTTAATTTTGCTTTGTTTTATTTTATACTTTTTATCTCATACAATTTGACAAGAAAACAATCTGAAACTTCAGCGGCGAAGAAAGTCATCAACTTGGCATCTTGGCAACAAGAAAACTAACCTGAAATGTTGACTGGCCGAAAATAAAAGCGACCTGGTGAGCTTGTTTTGAGCCTGCCTCGGCCACCCA
The DNA here is from genome assembly GCA_030522925.1 of Trissolcus japonicus. Classification (NCBI taxonomy): domain Eukaryota; kingdom Metazoa; phylum Arthropoda; class Insecta; order Hymenoptera; family Scelionidae; genus Trissolcus; species Trissolcus japonicus. Next base: position 6,621 of record JAPYZS010000764.1, read on the forward strand.
TCTATGTTTTGACCATGTCCAACGTTGCTGCACCGGGGGAACCTCGCGTTTGTTATCGTAGACGCCAGATGATAGACGAATTAATCCCGAGTGATTATGAGCGCGCGTTCATGTCAACGTTTCGATTCGTTTTCTGTCTCTGTCGCGCGAACCATGTGGACCAAAGCCACAGGCGATCCGTTGGCTTTCGTTGCCAACTGTTTAGCCTGAGTTCGATGGGATCCTCCCGCACGTCTTTACAGAGTCGATCGAGTGATGGTATAAGCGAGAGATTTTCATTGACACAATACACCAGCTGCCGGCTCGAGCAAAGGCGAATGTCAAATATTACGACATATCAACAAACAACCGAGAGCTTGTCTGCAAATCGTTTGTTTGTACAGAAAGATCAAATGATTTGAAAAAAATCTTTATGTTTTTTTGTTTTTATTCGATTTTTTATTGTACATGAAAAACAAAACTTGAATGTAAATTAAATAAAATAAATTAATTTATTTTTCACATATTTAACTAATTTTAGCGATTTCACTGGGACGCCAACTTAATAATAAATTATGTAAGCAAAATAACAATAACAATAAAAGTAAATTAAAAAATGCAATTGTTTTATCTTAAAAATATTACTCGTTTACATTTAATTTTAGTTAGTATTGGAAAATGACCCGACATATGAATTCATAGAACTTAAAAAATATACATTGATATTACGATTTAATGCATTCTCAACTTAAATGAAACTTTATATCAGGTGATAAAACACATGTTCGTGACTTGATATTAACAAACGGCTCCCCTTATGACTCACTGTTGGGCAAGTTTATTGACCCACTGATGGAACTTTGCTTATACTTTTAAAAATATCCAGTTTAATATTTTCATAATTTATGATACAATTTAATTCTTCTCAATATGAAATATGCATCGTTTGTTTTTTCTTCTTTTTAATGAGTCTACTTTTCAATAAAATGAATTCAAATTGTACTTTCTCAGCACCGAAAATTGACAAATTGCTGTTCAATTGTTATATTTTTTAAAAATATTTGTTTGAAGTTTAAACAATATTATTTGTGTATATTTTTCTGTCTTGTCGTTTTATAATAATTATCCTCCTCTACCGATAATTTATTTGTTTTTCAAAGTCAAATTTTTTTATTTTTAAAAATTGAATGCTGGAACCATTTGCAAAACATCAATATTGATAAGATGAAAAACTGATATTTTATTATTATCAAATTTTCAGACTGTACAAATTATTAAGCGGATCTAGAAACTTTTCAGGAAGTGAAGGGTATTTAAATTTTTATACCCAGCTCAAATAAAAAATATTTGCATGTTGTTATTATTATTATTTTATAGAAAAAAAATATTATATATTATTTTCTTAAAAAAAATATTATATTTAAAAAAAAATGTTATATGAAAGAAATCTTGAGACAAAATTCTTGGAAGATCTATAACGAGATCTATAAAATTTCTTAATAATATAATAAATAATAAAACGAAAAAGTGTTTTTAATGCAAAAGAAAAGTGTGACAAACGATCGGCTATTCCTTCTCAGTCTTTGTTATCTTGCAGGGACATAACGCGGTCAAATCCCGGGTCTTTGTTACTTAAGAATTCAAGTTCTTAAGAGTGCAGTTTGCGTACAAGGATACGCACGTGATACTATCAGTACCTACACAGGAAGACACGTAAAATATGAATTTTGCGACATTCATCTTTGTCTCCCAAATAGGCATCGGTTTTATCTTTTTTGAAATCTGCTTCATATTTTTGATATTAATTCACATTAATCCTTTCCATAATTTAACTCAAATGTCATTAAAAACCACTATCATTTTTTAATCATCTTCACATATATATTGAAAATAAGAAATATTTCATTATGTAAACAATTTTTACATAAATTTTTGATTGAATAATTATTATATTTTTTCTATTTTTTATTATTTATATTTTATTGTTTTCTATGTTTTTATAATTTTATATGTTTTTTAATTATTAACACTAATCTCAAAAGAAATGAACATTTTTTTAGTAATGAGAAATGACATGACATGACATATATGTACATGGACGTAAAATGAAGATAGGTATGTATACAAACAATATTTAATGGCAACGCAATAAAAATTGATTGTATATCTTTGTCTAAAGATCCAATCAGTGATTGGTTATCGTTACAGTTTTGTCCGAATTTATGGTCAAAGGGTTCGAGGAAGCGGAAAGTGCAGACTCGACGCCATTCCTCATGCACGTCCGGGGCACTTTTGATGCGCAAGCCATCCAACTCACCAATCATCCTCAAGGACATTGTGGTGCACACTTTCTTTCATTTAATTTCTCTCTTTTTACTTAAATCTGATATATTTTATTATTTTTCTTTTTCCGACAAATCATTTAGATAATACTGATAATATAACAGAATCTTTAATTTTGTATGTGTATTTATGTTATGAAACACTGATGGTAACAAGGTGATATGGAAGGCTAGTTTGTTTACAAAGTTGAGTCAATGTCAGTGTGACAAACAAATTGTTTTATCGAGCAATTTTTGGTAGTTAAAACAATCACTTGATGTAATTTATTTTATAAAAACAATTGTATGACCCCCTGACCTTGACTCAACTTTGTAAACAAATCAACCAAAATGAAAAATCCTTTTAAATTTTAATACATACGTATTGTTGAAACTTCGACCAATGGTAAAAGTCGAGGAAAAAAAGTTTAAAAAATTGATAAAAAAAAAGAAACTGAAAGAAAGATGAGAACACGGAGGCCGATTGAAAGTGAGAGCAAGACGGCAAAGCGCAATATTTGAAAGAGAGAAGGAGGTCCCGCGATGGGTACCAAAGTCGCGTCGCAGACTCGTTCGGACAGTATCGGGTTCGCGCTGGACCGCGAAGCGTGATCATAGCGAGAGCCGAGTGATTCCGTGATTGTCGTGACGCCGTCTGCCAAGATGTGAGGAGATCTAGCACGCCAGTTGCCGCCAATCGAAAATCACGAACTTCACGAACTATTTTTCTTCTTTTTTTCTTTAAAAAAAAAACAAGTTTTTCTTTCAACATTTTCTTCTTTGCTTCCTCAAATTATTTTAAGGGTTTGTTGGACAATCTCACAACTTCTTTTTCCCCTTATTCATTGAATTGAATATGCATCACAGCATATTCAATTTGAAAGTTTGTTGTTTATTTATTTTTTAATTTTTAAATTTTGTTTTTGTTATTCAATTTCAATGAGAGAAAATAAATTAAATTGATTGGACAAAAAGATCCTGTGGCTATTGAAATTGTTATTGTGAGGCGTGTGGCTCGTATGTCAACGAATTGACATTTTTGTTGTAGCCATCGGTCGACTTTTGGGCCCTCTTTCTCTTGGTCAGAACCAATGTGTGCCTCTCATCGGAGGACGAAACTTGGACAGTTTTTCGGCGTACCCGCAAGTTCATTGGAAAACAGAGGCAGAGACGAGAAAGTAAAAGACTGCATCGCGAAGTGAAAATAAGGAGGAAGGCTGTGAAGAATTTGCACTCGCGAAAAAAATTTGCAATTCAAAACATTGAAGGCCCAATTCTGCATGTAAAAGATTGAAGATTGGTTAGGAGGGTGATGAAATAATGGAAGATTGAGCTATTGTGAGCACAATGATTTATCACCAAGCGAGTCATCAGGCGCCGACCATGTCTTCGGCCCAGAAAACGTCCCCTCGGCCTAGACACAAAAATCTGCACATCACTTCTACGAAGTCGAGTCCGGCTTTGCTAAAGAACAGACGGTGTTTTGGTAAAAGTAGCAACACCGAGAGGTGCAGGGGACGCTGCAGGGTACAGTGGAGCGAACGACACGTCAAGGAGGGTCTGGTCCTGGTCCAGGAATCCCAGCTGGCACGAGTTGTCAAAACAGGCCCAATCTCAGAACATTATGAAATTGACTCCAAACCGTTTGCCAGGTCTGTAAATTGAACAAGAATTTCTAACGAAAAATTTTAGGAACAACAAAATCGAATCCGAATCGTTTGGTAGAACTATGAACATTAAAAATGATAAAAAAAATAATAAAAATAATTATTTGAATAATCAAATTTGAAATGTTGCATTGTACCAATGCAAGAAATTTATTTGATAAATTTTGAGAAAGAGATGTTTTGAACAAAAAATTGTAATATAATGTTAAACGTTTTTTCATAACGTAAAGAATTTTATCATATGAGCACTTAAAAACGAAATACAACAAATGAACAATAATCAAAGTTGAATATTGGGATAATCGACTTTAAATATTGTTTTGAATTTTATTAGATATAATTGTTATTTATTTGTTGTTGCTACTTCAAGCAGAAAAAATATGGCCAAAAGCAAAGATTTATAAATTCTTCATGAACTTCGAAAAACGAGATTGATTTGTAAAAATTGTATATTCATTTAAGACGAATAAATAAAAATAATTTTTAATTAAAAAGTAAAACGTTCGATCAAAATGGAACACGCGGTTGAAAAAGTTGGCATGTTCTGATAATATGATAATTATTTTCTTAACTAAACAGGTTGTGTCTTATTACGCGACTGTAACGCCCATACAGATGAACCGATTTAACAGGCCACAAAGTGTCGTTCCACCTCCCTCATTTTTTCTATTCTTTCAAGCTGGACGAATGTTTTTTTATTCTTTCCTTTTTTTTTTGTTTCTTGCGCCAGCGAGGACGCTGAAATTGAAACATTGTTTTCGAGCCAACAATTTATGAAAATGGTTTTCGAATGGTTTTTGTTGAAAAACCGTAACGTGTATCCTTGAATGTCCGAAGGCTTGCTGTGAATTCGATTGATCGATTAATAGATGATAAGTGAGACGTACCAACGACGAAAAACATGAAAATAACCGGCGGTCATCGATTGTATATAATTTATACAAAAAATTGTCATAATATTATCATCTGAAAGATTTATGAGGGAAAAGACACATTGAAATTTCCAAAATATGACATACAGAATATGAAATTACAAAAACTGAAAATAAAAATGCAAAATTTAAAAATAAAAGTATTAAAAAAATCTATTTCAAATTAATTAAATTGTTTATGTAAATGAAATTTAATTTAACGAAAAAAGTTAATAAATTATGTATCGATTTTTTGGGTAAAGTTGGAAATTGTACTCAAATTTGCACACGTCTGATGAAGAAACTCGATCACTTATTTTAATGAGGCAAATATTTTATGTAATGATGCAGTTTTCGACAAATTCTTTCCGAAAAAATGGAAAGTGGTGTCAAATTTCCATCCAAGTCGATTATATACTTATGTGCTGGCACCTTAATTCGCAAGCTTGACTTTTTACTTTTCTTCATTTATTTTTGTCGAATGAAACTGTTTATACAATAAAAACCCAAGTCAAATGCGTGTTCGTTCGACTCGTTCCCACAATTTTCATCAAACTTGGGTCGTTAAAAATCGAAAGTCACCACGCACGTTCATCGCAATAAAACCCTTTTTTTATTTCACCATCGCAAACAAAAACGAAATTAAACAATTTAATTATTTTATTGTTTTTTTACATCTTTTGAAATTGAATTATTATTTTTTGTATAATTTCAACTTCTTTTCATATCAATTTTTTACAACATTCACTTCATGTTTTTTTAAATCGCTTTTTTATCAGTATCTTTATGTTTGTAAGGTTCAAATGTAATAAAATCAAATAAAATTGTTCAAGTAAAATAAAATCAAAATTGTGAAAACCGCACGCAGGTGCCATAAGTTACAACGTGTAACGACGCAAAGAATTAAAATGTCGCATCGAATACAAAACGCGATCGCAGAAAGAAAAATATGATGATCGCACAACCTTGCCAGGCGCCGTGGCGTCGACCTTGTCTCTTTTAGAAATTCGTGATGGTACCCTCGCGACAATTGCTTCCACGCGATTACTCGTCTATTCCATATTGAAAAATCATTTCCGTCATTTTCCATCATTGATTAGTTAGAAAATGTAAACACCAGTTTTATATTTAGCTAATTCATTCAACGTTAATCGAGACGTTAATTTTCTTCTCTTTCAATTTCTTTAAATTTTTTAAATTTCAAATTCGTAGAAAAAAATTTCATGTAACATTACTTACAACAAATCTTTGGGATTTCGTTTTATCTGCGCATTAAAGTCTCTGATAAAAACTTAGTATAAAAAATACGTAAGTGAGTAATAAAATGTTACATTCAATCGTTGAGTAAACTTTAATACTTTAAACGTTAATAACATAAGATAAATATATTATCAACAACTTTTAAAAATGACACAATTACAAAAAAAAGGGAAATATTATAATTTAATAAAAATGGATAATTCTTGAAATGAAAAAAAAAAAAGGTTAATTGAAATCCGCTTTTTGTCATTGCAGGCCTTCTTTTGTAATAAATGCAAAGCTGTTGTTTATTTTGGTTGGAAATAAATATTGAGTACATGATCGCATTATTTGTAACTTGGTATATATAGTATCGGGGAAGCTGCGCGACTTGTCTTTTGCGCGCGATATCTGACGCTTATTCGGGCTTCCGTCGACAATAAAATCCTGTCGACAAAGATCAAGGTCAAGTTTTGCGACTTTGCACAGCTCGTATACGTGTTTCATTTCACGTTCATTAGCGCGACAATGTACGCGTTATTGCCATCAGCTCGGATTGTCCAAGATAATAATAATAATTACGCTTGTCAGATTCTTTTATATAAATATGTCTCGAAATCCATTTGTCACGATGCTGGTACCGAATAAAGACGAACAAAAAACTGAAACAAAATGAAAAACAAAAGCAGTTATTTATAAGTAATAAATGAATTTACAATTTGTCTCTTTATGAAAATATTTATCGTTCTTATATTAAAAGGAATTCCAAACACAAGCAATACATTTATTTTCTTCAACCTTTTATAATATTATTTTAAATAATATTTATTTGTAAACCATTATTTAGTGGCAGTTGGAGTAATTGTGAAAAGTTAGGGTAATTGTGACACTCAAATAAATTTGCTATTGTATAAAAATGAAAATTGTTTAATAATATGAAATTGAAATTATTAAAACATTAAGAAAAAATGGCTTTGAATAAAAGTGAAACCAATCTTGATAGTGTCACGTATTACCCAACGTGTCACAATTACCCCAACTGCATCTAGTTTCGATTTTATGTTCTGATTTTTTTAATTAAATGTATAAGCAATTATTCATTTTTTAAGGTTGTCAGAATACCATTTTTAAATATCAGTTAATTGCGAATCTTCAACAATTTTATGGTTCATTTTTTCAAATTTTATTAATAATTATCTGAATAATCATCTAATAGAAAATTTAGAGTCATTATATGCAAACGTTTGCATAAATGTTTATTTATCAGAAACATCAGAATTTCACACGATTCACCATTTATGAAATGAGATATTCGATTTTAAATTTGTCATTAAATTGAATGGCTTGTGTATATTTATATCTATGGATTATGCCAAATTGTAAATTAAATATCACCATTTTAAAGAGAAATAAATAAGTCAATTGTTCAGAATATCATCTAATTTCGGCACATTTTTCACGTATCGCTAGAACCGTCTTAATGAACTTGTTCGCACTGTCTACGAATTTAACGACTGGTCGTTTGCTTTAGACGATTGACTGGCTAGAAATCAAATCTGAAAAATTATCGAGAATATTTTTGATTTCAATATGATTTAAGTGGCAATATTGTTTAAAAAAATTTGTTTTTAATATTTTCTCGATACTTTTCTGATTTGAAAAGAGACCTTTCCGAGCGCAAATCCGATCATTGCACCCGAATATCAATTTAGTAAAAATAAAAGTTTTTTGATAAAAAAATCAAATTGATACATTAACTGGTTTAATTAAACATGAAAAATTACCTTAAAAATTGTATCTCAATGTGTCTTTATTGTCGCGATTCATCCGGTATGCATTTTATTGAACGGTTCATCTTGATTATGATAAAATACATTAAAAACAATATTTTTCGGAAACCAAATAATAAGAAATCGTATCAAAGTTTAAGTTTTGATTATCATAAAATATAAAATTGTTATTCCCGGGAATACAATTTTTTTTATTTTATATATAATATATATGACACGTATATATGTTATACACATAATTGCTTGTGTGTCACATATATGCAAACATGACATGTAAACAAGTAAAAATAAAACTTGGCCTACTGAAAAATAATTAAAACAATTTTAAAAAATAAAGTTTTCTGTTAAACTAAAAACTTGAAAATACTAATTGATATGTTGCAGTGGTCAATGGGCAAGGGTTTACAAGTGCCGGTCCCGGTCCACGGGCACCATGTACGCCGCCAAGTACTCATCGAGGACCAAATTCAACGTGGACTGTAGTGCCGAACTGCGTCACGAAATTGCACTGCTATCTCTCTGTTCGCAGTCTTCACGTGTTGTACGTCTTCACGATGTTTACGAGACGCCCAAGGAAATTATTTTAGTCATGGAATAGTAAGCGCCGATTCAGACTATTAGTTGTATTTTCTACCCAAAGTTACAATCTGTTGGTACACAATTATCCCAGTGTAGAACTAAACTGAGATTAAAAAGCAAAACAAAAATCAAATTAATCTTGAAAAAATAACTTTGCACGGTCTAAAATTGCGGTAAGTTTGTGTTCCAGCATATGCCTTGAATTACACATCTTGCATGTTCGTTTACATTTCATTCGAGTGGATGAAACTTGCTGCTTGATCCTGCGAATTAAGATACATGGTTATACTTGAGCAAACTCGATTCGATCGGATGAAAAAATAAATAATCGATTAGGCTAATGAAGAGTGATGATGTGAATATGCAGCGGGTAATAAAAATGCGAGCATTTTGTCTTGTACAGTGCGCCCGGTGGAGACCTGCAAACGTTGATTGACGGTGATTTGGTGCCCCTCGAAGGTGACGTGGTCCACTTTGTGAGACAGCTAGTGGAAGGACTTGCCTACCTCCACGAGAGAAATATCGCCCATTTGGACATCAAGGTAAGTTCGACCCATAAAAGGTCGCGCACTTTTACGTGTGTGCACTTACGTGCCACGGAACATTCTCGTTTCTGTATTTCAAACGTGGATCGCAAAACTTTCCCTCAATCTCGACGCCGACTAAAAAAAACAAAGACAAAGAAAAACCCGTCGAATCCTGCGGCTTGCAAATCCAGCCGCTCGATTCTAAACGCCTCGCGCGCTCGAGTTACTCAATCACCGCGTTATACATAATTGCTGACTAATTGCTGCATTATGCATGAGTCAACCTAAATTCAAAATTGATCTATTTCTAATTCACGCTATAAATAAATGCGTCTTATATTGTACAGAGAAAAAAAAACAATGAGAGAAATTTCATCTGGTAACTCTCGATTCATAAAATGTCGAACAAACGGCTTTTATGTCGGAGTTGATGGGGAGAAAAGATATCGAAGCCGCGGATGAAAAATCACAAAAGTGCGACTGTGACGAACATTAGATTAATGAACGCATGAACTTTAGTCCTGCGCGACGCAGTGCGCTTATTAAAAACAAGTTTTAGATATGAATCTATAAGCATGAGCCCACTTTTTCTTCGGGCAACACGCTGCGCGCGAAGGATAAGGCGGACTTTATCGGGCCCGCTTGCAAGCAATTCGCCGCTAACTGAATAATTAGTAGAACAACGCCTTTTCCATTTCTTCATCCGAGGCACGTTTATCTACCCATTTACAAGTTTTCATAATAAAACTTCGTTTTATTACACTTTTAATTATGACCCGATCAATTTGAGCAGTTCTGAAAGGCGGCGTCAGCCTACTGCACCACAATTCGACGCACGAAAAAGTTAACACCAAACTGATGCACGATATATAGAGAAGATCAAACAATTTTCTTTTTCTTTTTCAATCACTCATCTTTGTTTCTTTCTATTTTTTTATTGAATTGAGCAAGTTCTTTTGAATGATTTATGCAAGCATGTGGTCACATAAGCGCCTCTCTTCTGTTTTTCAATTCAACGACACACATAAATGTCGGTATTTTTTCTGGCTATAAGTGTATTCAGGGTCGGCGCCGTAGCATCGTTGCACGCGTTTTCCGTCTACTCTGTGTCACCGAGAAAAAAAATCGCGTTGGGCGAAAGGTGCCAGCAGTTGTGTTCGCCAGGACCCTGGTTGGGTCGACGAGCCCAGCGCAGCGCCAAGGATAACTTTTTCACATCTCGTGACCGTTAAAACGAATGCCCGGTCAAACCTTTTGGATAAAAATATCAGACTCAGATGTACAAACAAATCTTACTGTGTTTAATTATATCCTTTTCAATGTATAATCCAGAAGTTCGTTTGAACTTCCGTATATGAGTTTAAAAAAGAAGAAGTCAAACGAACGATGTTTACTTCTTATAAGTCGACCCTAACCTAATGAACATAGATAAAAAATATAAAAACAAGTCAAAAAGTTAAAAGCAAGCCTTATATTCGTTTCTGAATATATAAAGAGAAAAGAAATGAATCCAGAAGTTCGTCTGAACTTCCGTATGAGTTTAGAAAAGAAGAAGTCAAACGTTTGATATATGAAATCGGGCTGGTATGAGTTTTATTCAGAAATTTTGTATACGAATTTTGTATACAAATTTTGTATATATTTAATTTTTGTTTTTACTAAGGTTCAACCCAGTATAAATTCATACTGCTTTTTGGATATCATGACGTTTTGTTAAATTTCAACATTTTATTTTGGTGTTCATAGTTGAGTTTTTTTAATATTTAATAATATAGTTTTTTTTAATTGAGGTTAATAATAGGATTTTTCGCAAAAAAACTCATACGAAAATATTTACAATTTCATTGTATTTCATCAAAGGATATCATAACGTTTTGTTAAATTCAATTCTTATTCAAAGTTTTATTAATTTAATTTTTTAGTAAGCTTACATTACTGTTTACATTTTATCATTCTTTTAAAGTATATAACTTGAGTTAGAGGAACAATCCAAAAAAATGAAACGCAGACGATAATAAAAAAAAGTAACCAATCGCGCTGACACTGAATACTAAACTTTTATGCATGTCGTGAACTTTCTGGTGGCGCGTCAAATTAATCTCACCCCCAAAGACCTTGGGGCACAGATCACACTCATACAGTTTGGATTTCAGAGGTGAATGATGCACGTGTGATCTGAAAGCAAGCTTGTTTCGAAAAATCTCGTTGCAACAACGACACCTGTATAACTTTTCTTTCATGTTCACTTTAGACGATTTGGCTATGTGGTTATGACGTCGTTTGGAAATACGTGAATTGTCACTCCTGTCAGATTCGGGTTCGAGTTTTTTAGATTCCTGGCGATGTTTTTGTTTCTCATGTCTCTTGAGATTATGCATGTAACTATAAGTTTTGTCGCACCATTTACATGCGTGCAAAATCAGATGACTTTTCTCGTGGCAAGTTAGACTGGCTAACGTTGCATATTCTCTGTTGCAAACATTGCATCTGTATGCAATCAGTCCCGCGTGAACCGAAATGTGGTGATTTAAATATGACTGGGAGACGTAACATTTACCACAAATCGGACACAAAAAAGGTTTTTTATTTGTCATTTTTCTTTTTTTAGTGAAGTGAAGTGGTCATTTCTGAAACATACAAATAATGAATATTTCTATAAATTTTAATTTCTTTTTTTTTTTATATAAAAATAGTAAAGCAAACAAAGCACATTATTATTTCTGAATTTTTCTTACCAAAACCCAGTTGATTTTTAAGATTTCCTCAAGATTTCAAATAGGTTAAATTTGCAAGAAAAAAATCCTTCGGAGTATCCTAAAATTAATATACATCTCGATAAGTAAAAACTTTTTGTATGTTCTGTGAGAAAAGTGTAAATTCTAAATTACAAAACTAAAGGTCATACTTACAATAATAATATAAGTTCAAAAAGCACCTTGTTTTTCCTAAATTGTATATTGGTTTACTGGCTTTATTCATGAAAACGAACTATCGTAACAGAATATATACCGTTTATTATCTGTAAAATAAATAAAAAACGATCGAGAAACATTTCTTAATTTTAACAGCAATTTTGTTTATCTTTTTCATGTTAAAAAGTATACAAACCTGATGATGACAAGACTATCTCGTCAGTATAAAAACTTTTTGTGAAAATCAAAACTCACTCTTATTTTTTAACTTCTGTTTACATTTCTTGCTAGCGAAGAAACTTTTCATTCAAAAAGAAAAATAATTCGTACTGATCTTTTATGCAAGGCGAGACCCAAACGTCACATAATTAGCATCAGAAAGCAATGACCAAATGCGATAAGTTCATGGGCACGAATAAACATCAGCTAAAATAAACATCAAACTTCTTTATGTGCGACGTCATCTAGATGGCACTCGCGTGCCCCCGTATTTTGCACATTCGAAAAATAATAATTATTTCGAGTTAAAACATTCTATTTTATTTTTTAGTTTCTTGTAGATATATAGACAATATAGAATAATTATATTTCAAAATATATAAACTAAATTATTTACTCCGTGGTTATGGACGTCAAAACCCTAAAGTCGGAAACTTTTGGCTTACGTCATTTGGTTGTGGGCGACGATGTGATTCTTCCATCATCTTGATTGACATCGAGTTTCGAGCATCTTCAAAACTACTTTTCTTTTTATTTCATAATAGCGGCAAATTTGACTTCTGAAGAACAATCATCGCGATATGAACATTCTATCCCATATTAAAATATTTCAAAATAAACAATACAAAGAGATGAGCTGTAATGCATGTATTATGTAAACAAAAGGTTGAATTATGTACGTAAACACACGAGGTATGTAAACATGGTAATTATAACCTTTTTCATTTTGTTAATTTTTTAAAAGAAACTGGATGTTTTTCTTAATTATTTGTTTTTAATTAATTACAGCCCTTAAAAGTATTGTCAAAAAGAAATTAAATAAATGAATTTATTTGAATACATGATAGGATTAACGAATTGCGATATGGGATGAATTTTGTAAATCAAAGAAACGGTACGTTTGCGACAAGGTGAAACGACGAATCCGTTTGGACAATGCCCCGTTGAGGCCCACGCTTTTTTCGCGGTACATTGGGCCGCTCCCTGAAAACGGCGTCCGGTGAATCACGTCAGATTGGTTTCCAGATACGCGACGCCGTAACTGGAGCATCGGTCTCGGGCATTCGAAGATAATTTGCGTCGCAATAAGGAAAAAATTCGAGGTGAAATCGAGTTTGGTACCAAAATAGATTTCACTTTTATACAAACGCATCGATTCATCTAACAATACAATACGAGATATAAGGAAACTTGACCGAAAAAAAGAAAAAAAAGAGATAAAATTGTTCTGTCTGGGTTATATGGGATTAACAAATTATATTGGATCAGAACGTAATCTCTGTTTTTGATTGTTTTCGATATGCGTTCTGATATCTATTACATAAAAAAGTTGACACGTGTCTTGACAACACGTCAAATGAACCAAACGAGTGGATGACATTCGAATGTAAATACAGACAAGATCTAATAAAGATATAGTCAAGAGGCTGGATCGTTTTAATGAACCAAAATTTTAATTGGATAAAGTTGATCTCAACCCACGCGACCAGTAATTACATTCAAAATCATCAGCAGCAATTTGGTATTACAAAAGTGATATATTTCAACATCAATTATGTGGCAAATTCTGTCTTTTTTATAGCAAACGGTTTTTTTCATGACTAACATTTTCTCAAACCGCTAACTTTTTCAAAGTGCAACGTTTTTTCCAATAACAACGATTACAACAATTTGTAAAACATCAGTTTCATACATTGATTGAAAAGAAATTTTTAATGAAAATATTACTTTCAAAAAGTTGTTTTCTAAAAACAAAAAATAAATAAAAACAAATAATTGAAATTGATGTGAAGGTTTAGTAATTTTTCAGTTCGAAATTGTTACATCTCAGAGCATACCTATAACAGTTTATCTTGGTAATCTGAATACACTCATCGATTCATTACTGTCAACCGGCGTTGCTAATAGCAGTGAATTATATAGTCAAACACTTGCCGCTTTGTTATTTTGTTTATGGTTGAATAAACAAAACACACTTAACTTCAGTTTCAAAGTTTAATTTTTTTTTCTATGTTGTAAATTCATTTCAATTAATTTTTTCTAAACATGATCATAGTTTTTGAACTTTTAATATTTGTAATTAATAATGTATACAAAAAATACGTTTATTAAATAAATATTGCATAACTGAGTCTTTAACGGATCAATTTTTTTAACGTTTTCTGTTGTCTTGCGCACAAGATTATATGAAATTGGGTTCATTTTTATTCAAATTGATTTCGAGTTAATTAAAATAATTGAAATCTGATTTTTTTTCAGCCTCAAAATCTTGTGATGATGGGATCATTTCCAGAATGCGATGTTAAACTGTGCGACTTCGAAATATCTCGTGTAATTTTGGAGGGCACTGAGGTTCGAGAAATATTAGGAACTCCAGACTATGTAGGTGTGTATTCTGATATAGTAGTGCTTAAAAAAGAAGATTTTTAATAGATTTTGTTTATGCGAGCTCAAAAAATCCTTGATTTTTTTAAAAGTATAATTTCAAGTTGGCCGGTTAACCATTGTAAATTCGTTTTTTCGCCGAGTATTTTAAATTCAAAAAATTAAAATATAACATATTTTTAAAAATTGTTTAAGTTTGGATGATAAGCATATTTTGATTTTGGGTTTTCTTTTAGCCCCGGAAATCCTTCACTACGAACCAATCACATTAGCAGCTGACATGTGGTAAGTAATACTGCAAACAATACGACAAAAATATTTTTTTTGTTTTTATCTAAAATAAGAATAAACAAAGAGATGAAATAAGAAATCGGACTTTAAATGTGTGATTGAAGCGTGTCCTTGAAAAGTGCCATTTACGATTGTCAATGTCGTATCTTCAACATCCATATATCGCGTGACATCTCGCCTCTGATTCACCGTAAAAAATCACACATTTCCTGCAATTCTATATACACTTTGTTTAAAATCCAGGTCACTTGGCGTCACTACTTACGTGCTTTTGACCGGATTTTCGCCTTTTGGAGGCGAAACTGACCAAGAGACTTTTCAAAACATTTCCAATGGCGACGTCGATTTTCCGGAAGAACTCTTCGAAGACGTGTCTACTCAAGCTAAGGATTTTGTTGCAAAATTGCTGATTCTCGATCCAAGGTAGTTAATATTTTATTCTAGAAATAAATTAACAAACAAAACTAACTTGACTAATCATAACATATATTTACAAATTCGTTTATTGGAAACTTTTTTTTTTTCATCATTATCATTCACGAAAGATAAAGGTTTATTTAAATATGAAAAAAATTAATTTTATTATTATTATTATTATTGTCAAGTTATTTTCCAATAAAAGTTTTGTAAAGTTTAAGATCATTAGGTTAAACGAGTTTCAAATGTTCGCGCCAGATTCAAATATTGAGCGCGAGAGCGCGTGATGTTTGCTATGCAGGACTGTAGATGGCGTATTGAATAATGCTTCTCGCACATGAACTGACAAATTGAGATTCTAAATAGGATTGGCAAGCGAACCAAAGCATACTTACCTGGCGCAGAGGTTACCGTGATCATGAAGGCGGTTCCTCCGGGGTGAGGCTCTTCCATTGCACATCGGTCGGGCTGACCTCCGCGAATGCCCCTAATGTGGGCATCTCGGGCGTATAATTTTTGTTAGTCGGGACTGCGTTCGCGCTGTCCCGGACATAAAAGAATTCAAACAAAAATATCCCTCTTCCAGATACTAACGAAGTAGAAATATAATCTACTAGAATACATTCACTCTAGTTTGTTTAAAATTAAAATTGTAAGATATTTACTTACAGAAAAGCGTTAACGATCAAATCTGTATGATCATAATACTTTAAAAAATAAACTTACATATAATTTTTACACAATGCTTTCACAACATTCATGTACAATTCTATTTAATTACTAACCAATTAATTAATTACAATTAACTGTTATATTATTTACATAAATTTTGAGCATATGGTAATATTGATTGGGTAATTTTTACGTAAATATTGTATGAAATTATATTATTTTAATGTAAGTTATTTTTTAAATACTTACAGGAAGTTGGTTTCCGAAGTTTTGAAATATGAAATTTATAATTATTATTTATTCGTAAAAACTATCGTATTATCAATACAAATAAATAATAAAAACTTTAAAACCAAACAATATATTTCCTTTAGTTAACCCTTGACCTTGACTAATCATATAGGTCTAACATACCTAGACTACTTTTTCAAACGAAATTATTTTCAAAATCCTTTAACAAAATAGAGTTTTTGCTTGCCCAAAAAAAGTTTGCAATCTCTACTAATAGTTTTAATAAAAAATTGTTCTTACCGACTATACTGAAACTTGAAACAAGTTAAATGAAACCTGAATAAATGTAACTTCAAATTGCTTGAATTAATGTTATTAATATACAATTGTGGATGACTTTGAAACAAAAAAATAATCAATCGGTCTTGATGAAAAATGTCAGAATACATGAAATTCTGAACAATTGACCTTCTAGTTGTTCTCTTTAAGTTTGAAAAACATACAAATGATAGAATATCTTAAAAGAGAGATGTTTCATTTACGAATTGGCATAATACATCAATATAGAGTCAACCGGGGTAAGAGTGACACGAAAATGCAAAGTTGTTTTTCAACTTGATGTAACTTTTTTAAATAAGAATATTTTGACTTGCGTTTTTTAATAAGTTAATCAAACCCTATTAAATGAGAAAATGACGTTGGAAATTGAAAAATTATTATGCGGAAAAAAATAAAAATTAGTTTCTTAATCTATCTAGATTTTCACAATTGCCCCGTAGACCGGGGTAAATTGTGGGGTAATTATATGGGGTAATTGTGATTTAACGAATAATTGTTATTCCCAACATTTTTTATGGTTGATCTTAAAAAATACAATAATCTCTTATCTAAATAATGTCATAAACATTCATACAAATTTCTTTTAAAGAAAATTATGAGTATCATCAGTATTGTTTGTAAGACATGGGAGAACAATATTCTCTTTTGACATAAAACATTTTTTGTATTTTGTTAATAATAATTAGCCTGTCAAAAATTACCCCGATATCATAATTACCCTGGTTGACCCTAGATATACAATTTTTTGATGAATTTGATGTCGAATATCTTGAATCGTAAATGACAAAACATCTTCGACGTACATATAGAAACTAAAAATATAGTTAGTTAAAAATATTAAACAAATTTCGATATTTCTGATAAATAAACATTTTATTTAATTAAAAAATTTGACTTAAAATGATTCTAAAAATGTTATCACTTGAATACTTCGACGATTATTATAACAAAAAAATGAAGAATGGGTCATAGAAATTTCAAAGATTTATACATTTTATATTTTATAAAAATATTACAAATGAAATAAATAACGTTTAATAAACGCTCCGGGTCTAACCGACCCAGTTGATCAGTTGTATTATAATTCGGCAATCGGTCAGTTACGGGATAATAATAAATAATTTCACCAGATCATAACTTGTTATATTTATAAAATAATTTTTTTCAATAAAACAGCTGCAGGATGACAGCGAAGCAGTGTCTGCGTCACGACTGGTTGCGTGGTGCACCGACGCAGGCATCCCCTCACCTGCGTAAGTACCTGTCGAAGTCGCGCGAGGTGTTGCTGGAGCGAGTGATGAGTCGGGAGAATTTGCGACGAGCAGCTCTGCTGAGCCAAGCGAGCAGCAACGCAAATCTGTCGGAGCACACATTACACTGCAACCTGAGTCAAAGCGAGATGTGCCTGAACCACGGTCTGGCAGGTAGTCGCGGCAGCCTCCCGGGCAGCGAGGGTTTCGGTCTGACTGATTCGAGGACAAGTTTGAATTCGTCGCAAAACAGCCTACTGTTCAGTCAGAGTTGTTTGTTGAACAAGGAGCAGACTCAGGGCCTGCTGACTCAGGCACAGAGCCGATCGCAGGCGAATCTCACGCGACACGGTCGGGGCCTGCTGTCCCGGATGAGAAGCATGAACCAGATCCAATCGCAGGCATGTTTGCTCAACGACAGCAAAAAGGAAGTCATGAAAGAGGCGTTCGGTCCGTTCCTTGGCCGGTCACGCGAGAAGCTCTACGGTCTCAAATGTCTGTCCAAGTCTCAGGGCGTGCTGGACATCTACAGGAGCCTCGAGAGCCTCAGGAAGACCAACAAGAGGAACCAGCGGCCGCGCACCGAAGACATGCTTCCCATCTTCAAGCAGCTCAGCGTGCAAATCGCCAGTTCAAGTTGTTCGCTCCAGTCGATTGATTCCGCTGCCACGTCGACAATTGAGAACGGCACCGCTGTTGATAACAA
Source organism: Trissolcus japonicus (assembly GCA_030522925.1). Lineage (NCBI taxonomy): Eukaryota > Metazoa > Arthropoda > Insecta > Hymenoptera > Scelionidae > Trissolcus > Trissolcus japonicus. The sequence goes on from JAPYZS010000764.1 coordinate 25,056, forward strand.
AAGCATCCAACAGGACGAGGAGCGAGAGCGCAACGAACAGGAACAAGACTTGAACAAGTTGCCGGAGCGAAAACTGTTAGGTAAGAGATTGATATTAAATTTTTTTTTGTTCTTCAAATTTTTATACTGAAATCATGCAGTGGCCGTTAGTGTCACAATTTTTATGCTCCCAATTTGAGATGTATTTTGTTCTTCTGTTTACACAGAAGTTCCGAAGAGCCCGATCCCGGAGTCGGAGGAAAACTTGGACTCTTTGCATTCGATAGAATCCGACACCCTGACCGAGGACTCGGACGAGACCTCGGCGCAAAACTCTTCGCCCCTTCTGAAACAACCGAGCCAGCGTCAGCATTCGGACATCTCCAGTTTGTCAAACAATTCGTGTCACTCAGACGAAAAAGAAGAGCACTCGGACTCGGAGACTGAGGAGCCAAAGTATACCGTGGCTCAGTTGGTCTCTGCGTTCAACAAGCATCAGGAAGTTGCCTCGAAGACCAGTCTGGAAGCCATTATGACTGAAAAAAGGATCAACGAAGTTACATTCCCGACTGGGCCCAAAGCTTTGAGATTGTTCATACCGGATATTGATATCAAGGAATCAACAATAGTTCGTCGGAAGACCAGCTACAAGCCAAGGAAGAACTGGGAGGAACTGAGAAAGCGCAACGAGAAGAACGAGGGAGTGCTGCAGGGCTTGGGTGCGGAGTTTGATAATGACGAAGACGAGGAAGACGAGGAGGAGAAAGAGGGCAAGCGCGGGGACAGCAGTGCCGAGAACAAAGAGTTCGAGCAAGGCTGGTCAGCCTTCGAAAGCGCCAAGGTCCAAGTTACCGAGCAGGGATCTCGCTTCTTTGACGGCTCCGAGGTCATCCAAGACAATCACGACACAACGATTGATAAAAAGTACAAACAATGCGTAGATGGCGCCAAGGCGACGCAAAGTCAAGACCAGACCGACGCCTTGAGGCAGAAGGAAAAAGACGCGAGCTACATCTATTCGCAGGACTCGAACCGAGTTGCAGATCGGGTGAATTTGAAGGACATCTTACTGAAAGACGACACGTTTGAGACCACACCGAGGGAGAACATGGAGAATCTCCGAAAACGCACTTGCATCGCAAAAATTTTGCTAAATGACACTGCTTTGAATACGGATGGCGATGCTAATAATAACGGTTCTTGCAGTTCATCCAAGAAGGAAGGCAAGACGTACGAGGAGGACAAGGGTTCAGCTAACGTCGAATTCGTTAGGTCTTCCTCATTGTCAAGCGAAAGCAGTTGTCCCACTTTGTCGAGTAGACAGTCGGACGTGGAAATTTCCTGGGAAGACGTGAGAGGCAATCGTGGCTCCAGTGCGAGTCTCGAGAAAGAAGACTTCCGCTATGGCAGGAGGTGCCTGAACGCTTGGGACCCACAGCATAGGGAGACGAGAAGCAGATCGGCCAACAATCTGAACGACAAGAAGGTCTGGGGGAAGGTTTGCACTGGAACTTACACGAGGGCCATGCAAAAATTTAATGGCAAAAATATGGATAAGAAAACTGCATTGTCAACACCAAGCACGGAGAAAACCAGAAGAAAGAGCAGTCCGGCGATGCCGCAACTTTTAGATTCAAATAGCCGTACCTAAAAGTTGATAGTTGTAAGAAATGAATATGAAGTTAACATTATTTGGAGTCAACATTCTCAAGACTGAGACATGAAATTAAAAAAACAAGAGGTCATCTCGACAAAGGCTTATTTGGAGAGTGCGGAAATATTTTAAAATTAAGTTTAGCTCGTGAACCCTGAATATTTTTTCAGAATGAAGTATACCATCTTTGTATGAAACTAAATTGCGTAGACGTTTGCGTTTCAGACAGCCAATTAATTTTCAACGTTTTGTAAAAAAAAGCACCTACATTTAGATCTAAGCGTTCACGGAATATATCATATACTTTTGTAAAAAATTGAATGATCAAGTATGGAAGAAACATCTCGACGAACAAAAAAATGTAATACCTGAAATGCTTCCTTATTGTAAAAACGTAATCCTTAACTTTACGCATCAAGTATAATTATCACGAGTATTCTTAGACCTGTAAAGACGTTATTTTTAGTTCAAGGAAGCATTTCGATTGAAGCGGCATTATTAGTAGCAAGATTCGCGCAGGCAAAGAGAAGAAATAAGAGAGAAAGAGAGAAAAAAAACAAGAAGGCATGCGTGCGGTCGAGGAGATCGTCTTAAGGACGAGATAACTTTCAAAATGTTTCTTCCGCCTGAAGAGAAATGCGGTGTGAGCGTCGGCCGATTAATCATAAACGCGCGGTGACAAGGCGCGCGGATAATCGCAACGTAATTCCACGATCAGGGCCGCCGGTCCTTATTTGATCGCGCTGATTCACAGCTAATCGTGCACGTGTGCCCGGTAATCGTACGAATGATTATGGTGCGCTGGACGATTAATATTACACGACTGACGTGTCGCGCTTCAGGGTTGCTCGAATTTGCGAGGACGAACGAGACGGTCAATAAGCCAACGAGAGAGCCTGACAAACAACAAACAACAAACAACCACTCGCAAATTATAATTTCGGTTCGCAAGTCGTCCCGTTTAACGCTTTGCGATATCGTGCGTCACACGCTCGGACTGCAGCGGAGCCCTAAATAGATAAACATCAATTTTCATTGTCATCTTGGATAGCAATCTCATTGGAGTTTGTAACGACGGTCTTTTTTATCATCATTTTCATCCCATATACCGCATTTTCTCTGTATTGGCATTCGCACAACAATGAGACAGAGTTGTTTGTCTATTTATTGGATGCTGCTTCCGAATTAGCTTTTAAGAGAATTAACTCCACTTATCGCGCAGAGACAAGCTTTCTGAAAATTCACAAAAAAATGTTATTTTCTTTTCTTGTTTTAAACATTGTAATTGTAAAAGTTTTTGTTTTAGTAAATAAACGAGATCTCCTGTGCTTGTTTAGGTTTAAGACTTTTATTGTAATAAAAACCAGCAGTGTCATACATACACAATTAAACGTTGTCAGTGAATACGCAGTCCCTTTTATTTTCTTTACACAAACACATTCTTTTCATTCCCACCGACTTTTTCGTACCCTCTTTTTCTCCGTTGGCTTGTCATTTGGTGTCGATTCACCATCCTTCGAGGACGCAGCTGATTTTGGAACTATTGGAGGAGGTGGCGGCATGATTACGGAAGGAGTAGCGACTGTCTGTTCCCATGTGTGATCCGATGACGCTTGAAACTAGAAAAATAAAAATAATCAACACAATTGTTCGTTTTTTTTAATTATGAATCTAGGGTGAACCTACTTGGGAATTGTACTGGCTTCTGAAAGCTGCTTTCATCGCGGAAAGCCGATCGCTTCCGGGACCGTGTTTTTCCAATTTCTTCAATATCGCATTTTTGTCTTTTGGAGGCAGGTACGAAGATGATGAAGATGATCCTACGTTCTGCAAATGTCAGTTTTCATTCAGTATGAAAAATTGATACATTATTAAAGTTATTAAAACACAATTCAGTGGTTCAGGAGCAAAAACTCCATTTACCAAAATTTCAAAAAATAATTTTTTAAAAATTCAACGAACTATTTGGTATTTCAATTTTGTTCATTGCAATTATGAAAACATTTTGTTAAGACATGTTGCTACCAATAATGAAATTGATTCAATATTTTTAAATAAAAAATCATCTCGATTTACATTGGAAGATTCTGGTCTCTCTCGGAAACCCAAGCCAGCTCCGCCGATGTTCATACTTTTGCCTTTTCCACCCTTGAATCTAGATTTTCTGAACCAAGAGCTCTGCAGTGCAAGATCCAACAGTGCCTTAGGTACTTCCTGATTTGCTCCTTCTAAATTACGCACCAAGTGCCCGGCAAACTCCTTGTCTTTTTCGCTTACAAGCGTATAAGCTGTACCCTTCTCTCCGGCACGACCTGTACGACCAATTCGATGCGTGTGCGTGTCGATATCCCGAGCTATATCATAATTGATTACAGTCTTTATATGAGATATGTCCAAACCTCGCGCTGAAATAAAATAAATAACATGATCAGATTTGAGAATAAAAGTGAGTTTTTTTAATCTCTGTAAAATGTATTATATGATTACCTGCTACGTCCGTAGCTACTAAAATACTGACTTCCTTTTTTTTAAAGGCTGTGATCACCTTGTTTCTCTCAATTTGATCCATGTCTCCGTGCAAGAGCATCACATCGAATTCCTTCAGTTTCAAATTGTTCGCCAATTCTTCTGCATTTAACTAGAAATTAAAAAATAAGTTAATAGATCAGCAATGAAATGTAATTTTAAACAAACATTAATTGTTTAATTAAATTCAATTAAATCAACTTTTAATCGAAATAAAAAAAATCTTACTTTTTTGGTAACAAAAATTAAAAGTGATCCTGAACTGAGATACTCGACAATATTGTGTAATAACCAATTCCATTTTCCGGTAGGATTGTTATTAAAAACAATAACATATTGAGTGACATCAGTGTTGGCTTCTCCAACGTCTCCCTGGACTATTCTAACCGGGTCAGTCAACACATCCCTGGCCAGTTTTTCAATTCTTTTTTTGAATGTTGCACTGAACAAAAGTGTTTGTCTATCGGGCCTCACATGATTGCAAATTGAACGCACTTGAGGCTCTGCAAAAAAATAAAATCAATTCATTATATATAAATACAGATTCTAGTACAATGAAAGCGTACAAATGCAGTACAAATAAATAACTTGAAATTACCGAATCCCATATTGAACATTCTATCAGCTTCGTCGAGAACCAAAAACGTGACTCGAGTTAAATTTGTCGCCTTCATTTTCACTAAATCAATCATTCTTCCAGGTGTTGCGACAACGATTTCCGCGCCGCTTTCAAGAGCTTTGCTTTGTTCCCATTTGCTTCCTCCTCCGTAACAGCAGCAGACTTGAATGTTATAAACTTTACCAAACTTTTTAGCTTCTTGATATATCTACGAAAAGGAAAATCATCATTCAAGTATTCTGAATTCCAGAGAATAACAATTTTTGGTAAAAAATAAATGATCCAAATTATTTACTTGTTGTGACAGTTCTCTAGTTGGAGCTAAAATGAGTCCAATGGGTCCATCGCCAGGCCGAAGTTCCCTCTGATCCATGATATGAACAAGCATCGGCCAAATGAAAGCCGCTGTTTTACCACTTCCTGTTTTTGCAATGCCAATTATGTCCCTCCCACTAAGTGCCGCTGGAATAGCTTGAGCTTGAATCGGAGTTGGCTGGGTGTACTCATTTTTTCTAATGGTTTTCATAAGAGCTTCGTCGAAACCGAAATGAGCAAAACTCGTGACTGGTTTTGGCGCCGAGGGACCCGATACTTTGAGGCCCAAGGTTTTCCGCAAATCGTCCACCTGCTGCTTTCCCAACGATGCAATTTCATCGTGCACATTGTAAAAGTTTTTCTCAAAAGTTTCATAATCGATTTCAGAGTGATCAACAGGGGGAAGGGGGTCGATCTCTTTTTTCTTCGGCGGTGCTATCGGATTTCCATCTTCATCGTATTCAATTTCCTGGTCCGAGTCTTCTTGTTGAACTCCTGCGTTTGGATTTTCTTCCATGTACCTTTGAAAAATGTACTAAAGTTATGAAAAGATTCAACAAAATATATTTGTTTTTATTTTAGTTTGATCAAGTACGATTCAAATCCTTACAAATATATATATATATATATATATATATATATATATATATATATA
>JAPYZS010000765.1:0-36789 GCA_030522925.1 Trissolcus japonicus
CATATTGATTTCGCATACTGATTTTGCTATCTGTTGGCGGGGTTGGCGCGCGTAGCGCGCAGGGAGCGCAGTGAGCGGAGCGAACGGAGTTCCCTAGTATATATAAACGTGTATGTATAAACGTAAGGCAGCGTACTAAATAGAATAAAATAAAACTAAAAATGAAAATAGAAATAAAAATGAGGGCTATTCATTTACAATAAAGGCGTGCAACTTAAAACTTTGTGTTATATATAAAAATAAGGCTTTGAAAGAGTGGGTGTCAGTCTTGTACGCTAATTGGCCCAAGAGGTGACCGTGGGGCCAAGAAATGCACGACGTTGCTCGCCAAAGGTGGGGCATTCGAGTATAAAATGATGTAGGGTATCTTGACAATTCAGATTACAATATGTACAAAGTGAGGTTGGGTTTAATTTATAATATAAGTTTTTATAAGAGAAGCGGATGTTGTACCTCGAAGCCAGGCGGAATTGTATGAAAATTTTTGTTATAGAGATAGGGCAACGGTGTAACCAATACAATGGGGACTGATCATTCAAATCACGTATTATTTCAGAGGCTTGCGAATTAGATACCTGGTATTTGACAATGTCCGCGTATTTGAAGTAGAGCGCAAATTTCTCAAAAGCAGTATTTTGTTTCTGGAGCCACGAGCGGTGGTCCGGGTCATGCCACAGATCAGACATATCAATCAGATTTAGCAAAACATTGAATTGGGTGACCCAATTGTATCGATCATCACAGGTGTTTTCGAGGTGAAGTTTAACAAGTCGCAAAAGACAGATCTTTGGATAGCGCATTTTGTCCATTTGCAAAAATCTAATAATCATTTTCCACGCAGCCGTGAAAACGTGGAAGGTCGAATTTGTTGCGTTTAGCTCAAGTCTGAGGGAGGAACCTGGACAGCATTTTGGGAGGGAGAAAGATCTTTTAAGAAAGTCTGTTTGGACTGTTTCCAGAATGTCCACATATCTCAAGCCCCATACTTGCGCTGTGTACATCAAAACTGAATTTACAACGCTGTCATAAATTGTCTTTTTGCTCAGCCAACAGTCGGCTTTACAATTTGCAAAAAGTTTCATAGTTGCTCCAATAGCAATTTTCGATTTAGATACAATGTGTTTGGTCGCGTTTAATCCCAATGCTGAGCTAGAGAATGGCACGCCAAGGTATTCATACGCGTTCACCACATCAATGAGATCGTTTTTGTACAACAATTTCGTCGAGGTTGATTTGCCACCGTTTCTGAAATGAACAATTTTAGTTTTGGTTGTGTTTACTACAAGCTTATTTAGGTCGGCGTACTCTTCAACTGCTATCAAAATTCTTCTCATATTTACCGGGAAGTCCGCCAACATCACATTTTAAACCTTTTCCACGCAGGAAGTTATCAAAGACGTTAATGAAAAGAATGAAAAGCAAGGGGCTAAGGTTTTCACCTTGTAAGACCCCTTCGGTAACATCGAAGTTTCTTGACAATTTATCATCATGTTTCACAACAATTGATGCACGGTTGTACAGCTAAATTAATATGCGAATGAGTTTTGTGCTAACACCGGAGTTATATAATTTTTGCCAAAGTAAAGAGTGCGAGATAGTGTCAAAGGCACGACGCAAGTCTACAAGAAAAGCATATACGTTTCTCTTGCGCAGGCGCAAATGGCAATGAATGTCTGTTTGAAGCACGGATGTTGTCGGTACAACTTCTTGATGCTCTAAAACCGCTTTGCGTTTCCGAGAGTATGTTTTGTTCGCAAGTCCATTTCACAAGGCGGGAGTACAACTTTTTAGTGAAAATGTTAACTATGGTATTGATTAGAGCAATACCTCTATAGTTTGAGGGGTCGTTTGTATCTCCTTTTTTGTGAAATAGAATTAACGCAGCTTGCGACCAGGCGTCGGGTGTGTTTATCTAGTGTTATAATGTTGTTAAAATGTTTCAAAAGTAAATCAAGCCAACACTGTGGTAAATTTTTGTAGAAATTAACATTAAGTTGGTCAAGGCCGGGGGCCTTATCCGATTTCATTGATCTAAGTGCTTGTTCTAATTCGGTTGCGCAAAAGGGGGGATCAAGAATAGGATCAAAAGTGCCGAAATATGTTGTCGTTTGGAATTCTGTCTGGATACAGATTTGCATAATAATTTTCCCATTTGGAGAGGGAGATTGGGTTTTGAGAAAAAATTTTGTTTTTGAATTTCGAATACATTTCCCAAGTCTTTAGGATTTTTTAAATTAGCACAATTGTCTCAAATTTCTTTAATAAAATTTTTTTGTTTGTGATTTAATATGTTGCGATACCTACGTTTAGCTTAAACGAAAAGTTCTTTAAAGTGGTTTACAAAGTTATTTTCTCTAAATGTTTTAAGTGCATTTTTAAAATCCCTTTTTGCTGCTTTACAATCATTATCAAACCAAGGTTTGTTTTTGTTGGGTGTGAATTTCAAACTTTTTTTTCAATCATATCTGAGTTTTCTGCGCAGGTTTGAATTCAGTTAATAATAAAATTGTTACAAGAGTTTACATCGTCGAGGGTATGATTGTCAATTTGTTCTAAAAAAGAATTAAATAAACATTTACAAAATTGTTCTCTAACAGCGGAGTTGAATTCAGCGTGAGTTACAGTTTTATTTTCCGTGTCTGACAGTGATTGACGCAATTCCAGAGAACTAACTACTCTCAGCTCAAGTGAGATCGGGAAATGGTCGGACAGCGTCGCAATCCGGTCTACCGCGAGATATTCCACCAAATATGTGTGTGCGGAGTCGATCCAGACGAGGTTGATTACGCTGCTTCCCACCGCCGAGTTGAAGGTGAAGTTTCCCGTGAGATCGCCGGGGGTGCGATCATTCAAGAGCAGGAAACCGTTGATCGTTATGAAGTCGTGGAGTAAGATGCCACGTGGTTTGAGTTCTCGGTCAAACGACGATCTCTCCGAGCGGAGGACGGTGTTTTGGATGATTCTGTCACATACCTTGTGCAGCAGACCCACCCTGGCATTAAAATCACCGCCAATGATAAGGGCGCAGTCGTGATACCTCACAGACAGGTCATCAAGATGGAGTTGCAGTAATTCCAGGGTGTGGTGCATGTCCAGGTTCGGTTTGAAATAGACAGTGCCTACAATAAAATTAAAATCATCATTAAAAAAACGACAAAAGACCCACATGTCGGTGGTGTCCAGAAGAGTTACTTGTAAGTGCGATTTCGCGGACAAGAGGATTCCGTCGCTGGCTCTGCCGGTGCTTCTCTCCCGGAGTCCTATAGAAGAGGCGCAGATTTGATGATTCCAAGGTGGCGGCATCTTGCGGATGGGATTTGTTGACCAGGTTTCACAGGCCCCAAGAATGTCCATGTCCACCAGGTGGTCGGGGGAGGAGAGGTTTGACAAGCCGTGAAGATTCCAAAATGATATCTCCACTGTGTGATCGCGTTGTCGTTTTTTGGTAATTTCTGGATTGGGTCCTGATTTTCATCGGTGGCAGAGGTCGGAGCGACGAGATGGACTAGTTTGTTTTCCTGGCTGTTCCATGTGAACTGCTGGCCATCGATGAAAATTCTCTTCCTGACGATGGATGCTTTCTTTCCATTACACTGGGCAATCCTGGCTTGTTCCTGTAGGGCGAAATGAAACGCACACTCTTCCAGAGTTTGGTCATTATCAATATAAATTTTCTTTCCAGGGATTTTGATCAATTTTTGGTTGCGGAGAATCTGCAATTCGGCCTCCCACGAGATGACCTTGGCGATGATGACTGGATTTGTGTGAGGTTTGGAGTAGACTCGGGCTTCGATGATCAGATTGGAGAGCTTCAGATGCGTGTGGAAAAAATTGTTTATTTCATGTACAATGTTCACATTTGGCAGGTCCAGCCCTTCGATGACAATATTATTTTTCCGACGTGCTTTTTCTTCTTTTTCCATCTAGGTGTAGCAGGCCTCGACTTTCTTCATGACACATGACGTGTCAGTTGAGTTTACAGTTACTTCGCGAGTTGCTAAAATCTCCTTGACACGATTGTCGATTACCTTCTGCTGTCTCTATGAGAGTGAGGCTTCCCTTTTATCAAGGTATTCAATTTTTTCATTGATCGAGCTTTTGAAGCGTCGAAGCCATTCGTCGTCTCTTGCTTTTTCGCTCCTCATGATGTTGTCAAGTGTGGCCTGGAAGGCTGAAAGTTTTGAGGTTATGTTGGTGGAAGATAGGACTTGGTGTTCTTCGACCTCGCTTTTAAACAAAGAAATTTGATTAGATATCGAACAAACCGCCTTGTCAAGTTGCCTTTGAAATGCCTCACTCAAAGCAGAGGGGATGTCCGATTCGCTTTCGGAGTCCTTGGAAGTTCTCTTCGGCGTGGCCAGGTTCATGAGGTCCTCCGCTTCTTCACAGGCAGGCCGCTTTCCGGAAGGGGTTGTTGTACCGGTGGATTGAGACATAAATTGTCTCATATTCTTTGTCTGTTGTCTTCGTGGAGTATCCGACTAAGGTTTGTTGGCCGGCCCAGACGACGATTTTCTTGCTGTTTTAATTTGCTTTCAGCGGCCAAGGGCGAATAAAAACTTTCGCTCTGATTTGTGGTGGGTGGATTTGCCATGGCGCACCTGAAGGTTGCTCCGGAACGCAGATGATTGTTAACCATATGACACTTAACCTCAATATACCACGCGACGCGAGAACCGCCGGGTTCGTGAGAGAAGTCGACGCGAAACCAGGAAAATGACTTTTCTCCGTAAAGGGCAGTGACTAATTATTGACTAGAAAGAACCTACTCGATCCGGAACTTCTTTTATCAACAATTTTCAACCAAAATGCACAGTGCACGATAACTCACTGTGCTGACAGCGCCACGCCTCAAACGGAACTCCAAAAATAAAAAAAAAAAATATCAATAATCAAGTGATCCTACCGTCAACGACACGTCGTATTTCCTAGTGTAACAATACTTTTGATTAAATGCGATCGCAGTTTTTCTTCTCAGAAATTTGTTTAAACAAATTTTGTTTAAACAATGGCCCATTCGGTAAGCAGGATCGCCATTTGTCACGTGGTGGATGTCGGCCACCACGGATGATATCGCGCAGGGAACTTTATTACGGGCTAGGAGGGGCCGGACCGGGTTCGGTTTAGGCCTGCGAAAATTCGAGGGTCACGGACGGACGTCGAACGGACAGACGGCACGAGAGCAATTGAGTAAGACTCACCCTGGCAGTGCAAAAGACTACTCAAATGCAGCGGTCGGCGACGGCGAGGTTCGATGGCGGCTGGCACGGCTGGCCGCGCCTCCGTTGACGGACGTCACGGCTCGTCGTCGTCGGCTTCGGTCACTTTTTGAGCGCGGTGCACTCGGGCTGCACTCACGAGGGTGAGGGGCGATAGCAAGGGCGAACAGGGTCGGCAAACGTGCGAAAAGGGGCGGTACGGGGCGCAAGGGCAAAAGGGCAAAGTGGTCGATCCGTTGGCAGTATCGCTGGATCGATACAATAATCGATCCAGCGCTCCGCGGATCCGTTATATTACTTAACAATCATCATCTCTCTCATTCATCCCCCCCCTTTTTAATTACAATAACTCAGGAACTTTTGTAACATTCAATACGCGCCGTAATTTTACAAACTTGTCCTTCGGAAGAGCTTTAGTAAAAATATCGGCAACTTGATTTTAAGTTGAAACATACTCTACAGTTATCTCACCGCTCTCATATTTTTCTCGGATGAAATGATATCGGACATCAATGTGTTTTGTGCGCTTGTGGAACTCAGGGTTCTTGACAAGCTTGATCGCACTTTGGTAGTCTACGTATAGAATTGTTGGCCGATCACATTGTTGAGTGATATCGCTCTTTTTGAGGAATGTATTTGATAAAGTCTTGAAGGCCAATTTCTTCACCGCGCTTCTTCTCTTCCGCTCCACTTAGCTCATTGAAAGTGACATCTTTGGACTCGAGGATTCTTCTTCTTTCAGGATCATACAGACGATAGTTTATGATTTGGTTCTGAAACGTGCACGTATGTTTGTGCTCCAAAACACCTCAAGTGTGAAGCTGAAGTTTTCTTCCAGTCTAGATTTCGTATGATGTCAGATTCTCCTAGTTTATTGCTGTTCGATTCTTCAAGTAGACAGCTGTGTTTACAGCCTCAGCCCACAGAAGCTTAGGCAGATTGCAGATAGGCAGTTTCAACAATTGTGCGGTTTTCTCGTTCTATGCGCTCGTTCTGTTGTGGCGTGTACGGCGCGGACGTCTCCAAGATTATACCTCTCTTCATCTTCAGATATTGTCTCATGTTCTCGTTGAGAAACTCGGTGCCACGATCGACTCGAAACACTCGCATTGATTGGCCTCGCTGATTTCTCACCAACGCCTCAAATTTCTTAAAACATTCGAAAATATCAGATTTGTGTTCAAGGAAGAAGACGTACTTGAAACTTGAAGCTTCATCTATCAATAGAAAGAAGTACCAAGCCCTGCCCAAGGACTCCACCTGCATGGGACCACACAAATCACCGTGAAAGTTATCTCCAGGTTGTCAGTCTCGCACTTCTTGGACACTCTTGTAGTAGCTCCGATGTGATTTTTCCAGCTGGCATGGTTCGCAGAAACGGCTGTGTCAGGTTTTCAAATTTTCTTGTGACGTGAGGTTCACCTGACACTCGCTGACAACAACAAAGAACATCCGATGTACCTGGTTTTGTTGTCTGAACCCTTTTGATTGAAGCCTGCCATTACGACAGATCATCACATCCTTGTCCAAAAACCTGACTTCAAATCCACAAGTTGTACAGACACCAACGGAGAAGAGATTCTCCGTTGGAGAATCGGGAAACTCCGGAGAAGAGTTGCACAAACAGCACATCTTTAATCTGTTCAGGCTCCCACTTGTTGTCAACAAACTTTTGGATCAGAATAGTACTAACTCCTTCAACTTGGTAAGTGGTGTTGTCTCCGAGGGTAACTGTGACGTTCACACATCGACGCAACTCATTGAACCAATCACACTGGTAGCATATGTGTCGCGAAGCTCCGCTGTCCGTCAGCCAGACCTCACCTGGATCTGCCATAATCTGAATATAATCTTGAACAGCATCCTCACCGCTCACTTCACGATTCTTCTTGTCACAATTCCTTTCTTCGGTAACCACGAACGCATTCACCACTCTCTCTTTTCTCTTCTCAGTCATCTCTTGATTTGTTTCTGTTTTCTTTTTCGATTTGCAGTTCCGTGCGAGATGGCCCGGTTTCCTACACGTATAGCACTTGAATGATGGCCGACCTTTCGTATCTTTCTTCCCTGATTAGCCATTTTTCTTCTGCGAGCCACTTATTGTGGTTGCCGCCAACGCAGATGTCATGTTTTCTAACCCTGTGACTGAACGCTGTCCCAAGCCGTCACCAAGGAGTGAAACTTCACGGTAAGGTCCCTAGGATTTTCGCCATCAACGCCAGGTCCGAGATGTTATCGACGACATCCTTCAATTGAGCGACAAGATTTTCAAGCTTGGCGAGGTGCTGCACCACTGTGTCGTTCGTTGCCATCTTGTACTCGTGGAAACGCTTCATGAGCAAGAGTTTGTTCGCCTCCGATTTTTGCTCATGGACCAAGGAGAGTTCATCCCACATATCCTTTGCCGTAGGACACGTAATAAGGTATTCGAGTTGCGAATATTCATCTACCGAAGCGATAATGCACATAGCTTTTGCATTTTCCTTCTTCCACAGTTTTCCAGCAGCATCCTCCAACTTTTCCGACTTCGCTCGTTGACCAGTCACAACATCGTGAATTACCATGGCATTAAATACGGTTTAAATCTGGAATTTCCACAGTTGGAAATGTGTGCCGTCAAACTTGACAATGTTCTTCGCTAAATTTTCGTCGGTCATATTGTTGACAGTTCAAACCGTTCCACGAACTCGCGATATACTTTTTTTCTGTTTTTGACTTTACGCACAGATTACCGAAGTCTCTGGGCCGATAACCTGTTGAATTTTCAGAGACAATAAAACACCGATAAACGAGCAAAAGTATTTATTAAGTCAAACAGTATATGCGGACGGGCTGACACGAGAACGGTCAGACGAGGATTGTTTTACAAAAGACAAAACTGTTAACCGTTATTATTCTATCACCATGACAACTAGGAAACAAATTCTAAACAACACGTTATTATACATAATGAAATGAACAGGTAATTTAATTTGAGTTTGCTGGAAGATCCTACATTTTTTTTTTAATAGAACAATTTTTATGAAATGTTGTGTACATAAATACAGAGTATCATTTGTGTGAATCTTAATGTCAAAGATGTCTCTTGTCGATTCGGGATGGTCATATTATTTGTGAAAGCAGCCCTATCACAGTGTTGTTCGCAAATTACGATGTCTATACACTAAACGATGTAGCAATATCATCCCCCTAGTAGACAGGGCTTTCCCTTGGTGAGGGGCTCCCGAAAGAATGTGCTTCATACATTATCCAAATAATGTGATAACCCTCCCCGAAAAAAGGGAGGCGGTCCCTTGGGGAAGCTGCCTCATGGGCTAGACATCCTTCAGGGGACAGCCCCTTTTGAAGAGGTTCCCAAAAGAACTTTTTTTTTCTGTCTACAGAATGTGTTACCGACATATCCATGTCTGTATGTACATTCCCTGAAAGGAGTTATGCCGTAATGTTTTTTGTCCTTAATCTAGAGTCTTTTCATTACTCGCAAGGCTATGTCTATAGCGGAGATTGGTCCGAGTAGTATGTTTTTCTCATAGACAATTTTATTTTGTCTGTTCCCGTGTCTCAGATCATTGTAACCTCTATTTATACGCTTCTGACAGTAAAACTAACAATATTGTGTATCGGAATACATTATCATGATTATGACAAACAATATCAAACTGGTGTAATTTTATTATTTTTTCCATTGAAGACGAAAGGTTATACCACAATCGCGTGGGTTATTTACCCCGCCGTATGTTATGATTACATATTTCTTGATAATATTATATTTGTTTCAAATATATTCATAGATCACTATACTTACATGGAATACCGCAGCGACAATAATTGCCAGTGCAGAATAATATAACTGCATTTAGCTAGTTATACATGCACAACATGAATGTCATATACATTATATTGGGAGTCTGTTGGGAGACTTTATATTGGGAGTCTGCAAACCATACGTGGCGCTTCCCCGAGTGGTGGATAGGAAAATGCTTGGTAGATTTACAGGGTAGAAGAGAAATAAAATACCTCTCGCGGGCAAACAGATTAGGGCAAGAAAAACCCTAATAAAAAAACTGAAAACTGCAGGAAGGGATTGGTTTATCAAAGCCTGGAACATAGTTGAAGTCCAAAATAAACCCAGATCGGTGTGCGATGCAGTTCATCGGAAGTGCCTTGTTGATGGTTTGCAAGGTTGATGTGTTCTTGCACTGCCAATATGACACTGTGGCGGACTCCGTGTTGTCCCAGGCGAGTTTCAGTTCATCAGTGTATTCTGGAACTTGTTAAGCGAAGGTTGTGCCTCAGGCAACAAGGGTAGGTCAATGCCAGACTGAAGGTATACTCGTGTCCAACTATTTTGACCCGTCCCTTTACCTACGAAGCACTGGTAACAATCTGGATGTTGGGAGATTTTTCGAAAACCTACAAAATGGAGCACAACCGCAATCTTCTTAAGAGTCTAGATCCAAGAAACAGCCAAATGAAAACGAAGATGAGGTTCCTTCAGTTAAACTTGCAAGGCAGCCCACGATCTTCTCTGGAAGTCTACACAGGAACTAATTATCAACGTCGCAATACTCTTTTTCATTCAGAAGACACAAGCCGACGAAGCATGAGAAATTTGTGTGGGTTAAAGTCGGAGACATGTACATCTGCAGCGTCTACGCTCAACCAAGTGCCACCCTTGACGATTACCAACGTATGCTCGATGAAACCGCTTTCAAACTCCAAGGCAGGCGTCCTGTCATTATTGCTGGGTACTTCAACGCGTGGGCAGCAAGGTGACCAACAGGCGCTGTGAGTGTCTTCTAGATACGTCGCTGGATGTAATATCTCTCGACTATAGTTTAGTTGTTAGTTGGTTCGTAAACTCTAATGTTAACACCGAATATAAACAGTACTGTTATCGACGTCACGTTTGTGAGTGATATCCTGGCTTCCCGCATAAAAACGTGGAAAGTCAGTAGCAACTACACACATAGCGATCACCAGGCAATAATCTTTGAGGCGATGACGTCCCAAAGACTGAGGTATCTAGGCAACCAGAGGAAACGCGCTTAGAATCTTTGTTTATTTCACCGAGCTGCGTTCACAACAATGATGGAAAGTGAAGTGGAATTAGACGGCACGTCAGAGGATAGAGCCTTGAAATTCACAACGCTCCAACGATATCTTGCGCAGAAAAAGAGCACAAACAGCAAGAGGTCGTCAGAACTCTGTTGCTCTTAGAGAGCAGTACGCCGATGCCAGGAGAACCTTCGGCAAAGCAATTAAGGCTAGTAAGAGACATGGATGAAAAAAAAACTTCGTGAAGAGATAGGCCAGAAAATGGTCATGGCTAAGTTGAGAAGTCAGGGCTTGGCGTCTTAATTTTGACCAGAGCTCTTTGACAAGACAGTAAGAGCTCTTTTTCCACAACAACTGAAAATCATACTCTTTATCAACCAATTAGAAGACCTGCTACAAGTGCCACAGATTATGACAGTAGAACTGGTGGAGCCCCAGGACCAGATAGGATCCTGAACGGGGTCCTCAAAACTGCTATCAGAAAGAGACCAGACATCTTTTTGAGTGTCTACCATGCCTGTCTCGAAGGAGAAAAGTTCCCGGAATGTTGGAAACAACAGCACCTGCTTCTTCTGCCCAAGGGTGACAAGCTGCCAAATGAACCTTGATCTTATCGTCCTATCTACCTGCGGCAAAGTGTTGCATCGAGAGCATTTGAACACATCCAGTCTGTCGTTTTCAACAGACTGGATGTGTTCATCGAAAGAAATAAGGGCCTTACTGACAATCAGTTTGGGTTCCCAAGTTAGATCGACAATTGACGTCGTGGACAAGGTCGCGAGTGTCGCTCGAGAGGTGTTAGCTGGAAAAAACTGGACAAGAGGTAGAAGAAGTACTGAATAATCGTGACTCTCGACGTGGAAAATGCATTAAACTCTGGCACATATAGAGCTGTATACAAAAAGCACTAGAGATGATGGAGATTCCATCCTACCTCCGTAGAATTATCGCCAGCTATTTCTCGTGCTGAGTATTAACATACGACTCGGAGACGGGTATGCAATCGTACAGTGTTAAAAGTGGTGTTCCACAGGGTTCAGTCCTTGGCCTATACCTATGGAACATCATGTACGATTCAGTACATGAGTGAAAATGAGGATTCATTTGCAGTGGATAAATTTCTCGATGAATTCACGTTCACAGCGAATAGAGCTATTGCTATCATCCGCCAATGGCTCTCTTTTGTTGGCCTGCGACTAGCAGACCTTAAGACAGGTGGTCCTGTGCTATTACTGTTTAGAAGACAGCAAGTTTTAACCAGAGTTCAATTGACTCAAAAAGACTACTCACTTAAGTGATGTTATTATAACCTTATCATTGTTACCCTTTATCTGATGGCAGACCTTCTACTTCGCAGAGTCCATACCAAAAATAGAGGACAAGCTGCACGACCGTGCTCGATCACGGTCGTGGAGCTTTGGCTTAGAGTTTTATAATTCTCCACCTTGCGTACCGCTATTTTACGTTCAATACTGATAATGATGCCCGGTAGTTGCGAATAAGACCTAAAGGTCAATACCGTGGCCCTTTTACACTGCTATCTTTGCCACTCATTCAAGCAGGGAAACAAGCCGATTATGGTCGACCAAGGAGTGTTCGTAATCGGGGCAAAAGTCCAGTGGTCTTGAGCACTACAACGAATGCGAATCACGTTTCGGATCACGGCGAATCGTTGTTTCTTTCACTTTGTTTTCTTCACCCAGTAAGGCACCTACCGACAGAAAACGGAACCGGGTAGCTCCACACTCCCAGGGATGCATAGCCATCTGGGTTTACGGGTTTGCTGGGATCGTTCAACGGAAAATCGTGCATCTCTCGAATCTTTCCAGTTTAGCATACAACTGGGGGACGTCACGGACCGTAGTCCACTAGAACAGCTTCCCCGAATCGTTCCGACGCACTTACGCTAGGAAAAGAAAAAATCACGTTAAACAAATTTTTTGTGACTTCGCGAATCTGAGGAACAGAATACGCAGCAAAACACGTTCGGATTGCCTACTCGCTGCTCTGAGAGAACCTATTCAACCGAATTTGAAACTGAAACCCTATCACAACTCATAAGTATAGTTCATTTGAATCTCTAATCCTAATTGGGTTTCGGCGCTCTACGCAACTGTGATACAGTTAACGTAGTAAATGAAGGTTAGATTAGCTCTCTTACCACAGCAATAGGAATCATCCAACAGAAGTTGGAGTCAGAGCACCGCTATGGTTCGAGAGCCTATGAGAAAATAGATGTTATATGTAACGTCTCAGATAATCATAGATGGTCAAGTACGATGCTTCGTATAGAAGAAGGCTGGAGATGAGAAGGTTAGAAAGGAGAGGAGAAATCCAAGAGAGTCCCGGGTCCACCAGTAATATCAGTGCCTGAAGGTACTGAACCAGGTGCACCTAATCCTCCTCTACGATATTCAGTACGACAATCGTATGCCAAGACGAAGGCGCCACTCCGATACGTGACGCATCGGTGTAACGAAGCCAAAAGAATACAAAGGCGATCACGCTCCTGGGTCCCTAGATCCAGAAGTGAAGAACCCCCCAGGGAAATGAAGCTCCTGGAGGAGCGAATTAATTTCCTTACCGTCGCCGTGGGAAACATGCGAGAAAAATCTCGCCGACGTCTTTACTAATATGTCTTTTTTCCTATTAATCCATTGTTTTATTTTCTTCTATCAAATCTTTTATTGTTCTTACAGATCTTCTTCTTTAGATTTTTCTTCGTTCTTCAATTAATTTTTTATTCTTTCCTTATGAATCAAAGTTGGCCCTGAATAAGGTCCCACTTTGATTAGAGTGGGAATGTAACGTTTCAGATATTTATTATTTAAAAAAAAGATCATTATTGATTTAATCATGGTTTAGTTGTCTTGACATCTTGCCAACACGACGATTTTATAGTACAAACAAACAAACACGGCGCACCGACACACTTTTAACTGCGTTACATAACCTAAACTTTTAGATTGACATAACCTCACTTATAAATCAACATATCCTCAATCATACAAAGGAGATTTCTAGATAATTCATCTCGTTTATCTGTTAATCAATTATTATGACCAGCTACTATTATAAATCATTCAGTTTTCATTAATTAACTCATTTATTCATTTTATTTCTATCATTATTCATTTCCTATTCATCATTATTCAAATTAATTTCAAACTTAGAGGTTAGGAAATTGTTTTGCCAATAGGTAGCGCATTGTTTCTCGCAAGTAGAATAAAAATAATAGAAAATCCGTTAGGTGGCTGCCTGATTTTCTCGCAATAGAATCGCATAATTATTAGTTTAAATTCCATTGAATCAGACTGGTGAATAGCCTTGAGCCAGTATCATGGAAGTTCTTTTCTTAAGTGCACTTCTTTTTGCAAGCCCAAAGACCCTAAACAAGGATCGAAGGCAAAATCATCAGAATCTGAAAGAAGAATCTGATATTCATTTCATTCACTTGTTTCTCCGGATAGGATTCATTTAATTAGTTATTTTATATATTTTATTCGTTGTTTTAAGTACACGGCTCATACAAAGGGGTTTCAATCGTGTATCTCATAGTATATCAAAATAAGACAGTATGTATAAAGGAAGTATAAACAAAAAGTTATTGCTGAAGTTTTTCTTGTGCATTAACGCTTCTGTTATGAAGTATACAAGTTTTCTGATTATTTGAGGCGAAGAAGAGTTCAGAAGGTTTAAATAATAATGTAGATCCAAGACATCATCTTTGAAGTATTTCACTTTCAGATCAGTATCAATTGAGCATTCACATAAAAAATGAGTGAGTGATTCGCATTCGTGAATGTGGCAGCACGGGCAGTAAGGAAAAAGATCAAATGTATATATTTCTTTTTCAATGATACTTGGATTGAACTTATTGTAGAGACGAATTTGCGCGAAAATTTTAACAAGGTTCAAGGGCGGGTTCAAGGTCAAATAGGGTTGGGCGAATAGGAGTGTAGGCAGTGAGGGTAGTAAAAGGAGAGATGAAGATTTTGCCAGACTGGCCAAATCATCTTGTCTCGAGCAGTTATGGTAGCTCGCTGGGATAGTTCGCGTCTCCGCATCGGTGAACGGAAGGGATCTATTTTGCCATGTATTCGATAAGTCACATCTTGCAAAAATAAGATCTTTCGAGAACTAGTTGTGTGCGGGGTCTTGGTCGCGTTCGTGCATTTCTTTCAGCTTATAAAGACAAATTTTTAGGTATCTGTGTTTTGGCATCAGAAAGATTTTTGGCGTCCACTATAGAATGCGATTAATGACATTGAGAGAGATAGGAGGGGGCGACCCGTTTCCAGTCGAATTGCATAGCTTGGGGTATTATTGGGCAGAGTTTATAACTGTTTGTAATATGAGGACTGTACTTTCTCTATTTCAATAAAGAGGTCCAGGGACCAAACTTGCGATGCGTTAAGAAGAACGGAAATAGTTAGGCTGGATTAAAGTTTTTCTGCGGTTTTGCAGTCAAAGTGGCCGGTGCGTCTGACGATGTGTTGACTAGGGCCCATTGCTCTTCTTGCATTAGCTATGGCTTTAACTGTCGTGGCGTTAAAGTTACCCGATTCTGAGAATATAACCCCAAGATATTCATAAGATTTCACCACTTCTATTTCACTAGTGCCCAGAAGGAATTTGGGGATGAACTTCGACAGTTTTCGGGGATTTTTCCTGAAGATAACTATTTTCGCTTTATTCGTCTTTACCACGAGTTGGTTGTTTTGGCAGTATACGTTTAGATATTTCTAGACGCGCGTGAGCATATGAGGAGAGTCAACCGTGATCACAATATCGTCCGCGTACGCAAGAAGTAATACGTCGTTCGTGTGGGATGCTGCTACCCCGATGCAATCTTTTTTCCTCAGATAGGCTTTCAGGTTGTTCAAAAAAAGCGCGAAGAGTAGGGGGCTTAAAATTTCGCCCTGAAGTACACCCTTATCTATCTTGATTAGAGGTGAAAGTGAGTTAAGGCCTAGGACTTTGATATACGCTTTAATGTAGAGATCTTTTATCACATTCAGAAATTTTGCGCTGACCCCCATTTGTGAAAGTTTGTTGAAAAGTAAGTTATGATTTACCGAATCAAATGCTTTGCTGAAATCAATGAACAACGCGAAAACTTTGCGAGTGGGAGTTTTACTGAACTGACTTTGAATGAGGGAATGCAAAGTAAAAACGTTGTCCAAGCAGCTTCTCTTACTTCGAAATTTGTGTTCACACAAAATTCCAAGAAGTGATCCCCTTGTTACAATGGCAATATAAGATAAACGAAAAATCTCTTCTACTAAGGTTACTTACGTGACATATACATGTTTTATGTATTCCACACAGAATAAAATCAAAATTTCACTTATATTTAATATATTTGGAATATATTCGTATATGACATTTATATAAACCTCATCAATAGGTTAATTAGATAACAACAATAGATGATATAAATTGAATAATAAATTATATAAATTTTAATGAAAAAACTATAATTATATAAATCATCTTCGAAAAGTTAATGGAAGGTGGAAGTTGGCCGCGTGTTGGACCTTTGGCCAAGTTCGCGTGTCCAACTATTAGTTTTTGACAATTTGGAATTTTTTTGACAGCTGAGAATGTGTAGTTAAAAACTTGAATCACAAATGACTATGTTGGGCACGCTTCGCGCGCGTCTTTCTAATAATGAATATGAATTTGACATATATTTTTATATTTCAGTATACGAGTATACAAATACAAATTATCACAAATTAGTATACAAAGTGTGTTTTTGTCTCTATGGGACATATCATGTTTTTTCACTCATGTTTCATTATCCAAAACGCATAGATAAGACAAATTCTGATTTCAATTTGAAACGGTGATCTGAAAGAAATTCGTTCTGATATACCATGGCCATTTTATATGATAAATACATTTTGCAGTGCAATTAGCAGCGAATATAAAGACGCTTTGATACTTCGAGTGCTATGAATATGTCAATTAAAGAACGTTGAGTTGAAAATGATACTAGACATTCATGTGAAGGATATGCGATCAGTCGTTAACTAAAATTCTCACAGTGCTGTCTGATATTGTATCACCAAGAAAAACGTGATTCATGAAACAACGGCACCTATAAAAAACAGTTTTTCGATGGTATATGTTTACAGAAAGAACTATCATTATGCCATACACGGTTTAAAATTAAATCGAGTTAAAATTTATATACTGAACCATACATGATACATATACAGGGTGTCCCAAGAGTCCCGGAACGGTCAAACATCTTGAAAAATTAACGTCAAATCAGGGAAACAAAAAAACACGTGTCTAATATTTTTTGAAAATCTATTCAATGACATCAAACTCGACCCCCTGTCTCTACCCCTGGGGGTTGGGGTGGGGGTAACTTTAAATTTTCAAATAGGGACCCCCATTTTTTATTGCAGAATCGGATTCCTTGCATCAAAATACGTAACTTTTGTCGGAAACGTTTATGCAAATTTTCCATAAAAAATGCTCAAATTTTGGAAATTAACATTTTTGCTGAAAAAAGGGCAGAATGCCAATATATTCTGAAATTATCATGATTGCGATGTGAAAAAAAGCACGTATCCAATATTTTTCCAAAAGCTACATAATGCCACCAAATTTGAATCCTCCCCCTTCTACCTCCAGGGGATGGAGAGTGCGGGTGGGACGAAGTGCGGAACACAATCAAAAAAGTATCCATTTTACTAAAAGCTTTTAAAAGTTTTTAAACTTCCTAGTTATTCAAAGTCAATAACTACTTTTGGCGTTACGCAGAAACAACGACGTGGACTAGTTTTCTATTCTCGTCAAGGTATTTAATGAGAGTACCTTGGCCTCCCACCTTCCGGGTGCTTATTTAAAGTGAGTCCCCTTGCCTCTCATCTTCGGGGTTCTTGATTTAGGTGAGCCCCCTTGCCTCTCGATTTCGGGGTGCTTGTATTAGGTGAATCCCTTTGCCTCTCACCTTCGGGGTGTTTGTTTTAGGTAAGTCCCCTTGCCTCACATCTTCGGAGTGCTTGATGCGGGAAAATTTTTGTTTAAATTTATAAAGTATTTAATTCTTCTCCTGCTCAAATTGATAACCCCCTTTATTTTTGTCAACGTCCCAACCGAAAGTAAATTTCATCGGTGAGAATTTGCAACATTTCAGGAGTTATTTGATTTGATACCTCACGAATTTTTGTCTTCAGATCGTCAATGTCGTTGGGTTTGGTTTCGTACACTTTGCTTTTGAGGTATCCCCAGTGAAAGAAGTCCAGAAGAGTCAGATCAGGTGATCTTGGTGGCCAATCTATTGCACCTCTTCTACCAATCCACCTTTTAGGAAAAACGTTGTTTAACAACTGACGTACAATCAAAGCGAAATGAACTTGAGCTCAATCTTGTTGAAACCAAACATTGTCGAAGGCGTCCCCCACGATTGCTCGTATTGCCGGTATAATGTCATTTGTCAACAAATTAACATACTTTTCAGATGTCAAACTACCGTCAATGAAAAACGGCCCAATGACATGGTTACACAATATTCCAGCCCAAACGTTGACTTTCTGAGGATATTGAGTGTGATGCTCTTTCATCTAATGAGGATTCTCAGTGCTCCAGTACCTCATGTTTTGTCGGTTGACAGAGCCATTCATGTCAGTCTTGCACCAATTTTATTTTGTACGGATGATAATGATGCATCTTGAGAACTCTTTGGACTGACGATTTACTTAACTGTGTTTGTTGGATACCTATTGGATTTTCTTCTGTTTCGCACCTCGTCCCACCCGCACCCTCCACCCCATGAAGGTGGGAGGGGGATTTAAATTTGGTAGCATTATGTAGCTTTCGAAAATATATTGGATACGTCCTTTTTCTCACATCGCAATCATGATAATTTCAGATTGTATTTGCATTCTGCCCTTTTTCAGCAAAAATTTTGATTTTAAAAATTTGAGCATTTTCTATTGGAAATTTGATAAAACGTTCTTCACAAAAGTTACGTATTTTGATGCAAGAAATCCGAGTCTGCAATAAAAAATGGGGGTTCTTATTTGAACATTTAATGTTACCCCCACCCCCACCCCCAGGAGGTGGGGACGGGTGGTCGAGTTTGGTGTCATTGAATAGATTTTCGAAAAATATTAGACACTCGTTTTTTTCTTTCCCCGATTTGACGTTAATTTTTCAAGATATTTTACCGTTTTACGACTTTTGGGACACCCTGTATAAAATTTTTGCGATATATACGATACATTTATGTCCTATATAGAAGCTATAAATACAACATCCATTTTCACGGCTAAGGGGAGTCTGTAACCCACATGTGACTCGTTTCCAGGTGTCGGATAGGGGAATGCTCGCTAGATATAGAGGGTAGGAGGAAAATAAAATACCTCTCGCGGTCCAAATAGGCTAGGGGAAGGAGAACCCCGATGAAAAACCAAAACTGCTGCCTTGCTGGGAGGGATTGGTTTCTCAAAGGCTAGTTAGGTTAAAGTTGAAAATAAAACCTGGATCGGTGTGCGTCGTAGTTCATTGGGAGTGTCTCGATTGTAGTTTTCAAGGCTTATGTGTGCTTGCACTGCCGATATGACACTGCGGCGTACAACAAGTGGCAACCTCTTCGGACCCTGATCAGGAAGTACGAATTGGAATGGAGATCGGACTCTATGTTCCCCCGGGCGAGTTCCAGTTCGTCCGTGTATTCGGAGACTGGTAAAGGGAAGGTAAGGCCTCAGGCAACTGGGGTAGGTCAAGGGTAGACCGAGGGTATACTCGCTCCCAACTATTTTTGCCATCCCCCTTACGTACGAAGCGCTGGTAACTTTCTGGATGTTAGTTCAATTTTTCAAACTACAAGAAGATAAACTCCCAAAAAATAATGGTGCGGTAACCATGGAAACAGACAACCCTACCCCAAGCAGAGAAATTATAAGGAGTACCGAAGCACTTTTCACCCTAGAGAAACTACTTCGAAAACTAAATGCAGACGTAATGTCGAGAAAAACCATTGCCAAAGAAATGCAATCGAAAATGACGGAGGTCATGAGCACCTTTGTGCTCGCAAAACCATCCATTCGTTACGTGCGAGAAATGCTCACCAAGGCTCCTAGCGAAAAAAAAGGTCATCAAATATTTTCGCATACGTACGCGGAGTCCTTGAAGCCTAGCACACACCAAGAAGACTCCTTACGGAAGAAGAGAATGCTGGAAAGCTCACTGGTATTGGAGAAAACGGACAATCCAAGGATTGTGAAAAAACCAAGGCGACAAAAAGAGAAACTGGCGACACAAAGTGAGGACCACATATCCCGTTCCACTAGAGTGGCTGAGAGGCAGCCTACAACGCTGAATACACGGAAGAAGATGCTCAAGAAGGTGGCACGCAAGCTATGTGAACCATCTCGACTAGACACACTCGTTGTGAAAGCAAAGGAAGGGCAATTCTACGCAGACATCCTGAAGTCACTGAGTGACCTTGACATGGAAGAGGTGAGGAAGAACGTACACTGAGAGAAATTTTGTAGGACTTTTTGTTAAAAAAAGTTTGAAACATTGCTATGAGCAGTAGTAAAGTGAGGATTTAACCTAAAAACAGTAAATATTACTATGATTAGATGGCAAAAATTATACGAATGAAATTTTACTATGATACATAGTGAAAAATAGAATTGTATATACCAAAAGATGCTGTTAGATGTTAATAATTAATATAACTCGGTAAATACGAAATATTATCTTGTCTACATAGTAAAAAATGATTTGAATCTGCATTATTTTTTACAAATTAACTTTTTCATGTAAAATTAAAAATAATGCATATTATTTTATATATTTAATATATTTATACATATTATTTTATATATTTTTTCATATTTGTGTGATTATATTTCACACTAAATACCGAAACCATGCCAATTGGTTTTTTCATACATTGATAATTTTAGTTAATTATTATCAGTGCTTTGCAACTAATTATAGGAACTGAGTTTAATTCATTATCATAACGTAATCTTCGCTCTAACCTAACCCTACATATTCGCATACATTCATTCGCTAACAGAAATATTCGCAGATGACAATTATACTGACCGTAGTCACAGACAATGGTATATATATTGTTCAGAAAAAATTTTACCACTTGTGAGAAACAAGTGTTTGTTCTGTTTGAAGTTTAAGAAATAAAAACATGATTTAATTTACTGGAAAAAATGAAACATGAATTTATAAAGCTGTTTACGAATAAGATATAAAAATAAAAAATGATTTTTATAAATTGGAATAAAATAATGCGTATAATAACTTTGTAATTGAATGTTATTGTTAAAAAAGTAAATATTTATCTGATTCAAGAAAATTGTTCATCTACTTATTAATAATAAAACATTTTCGAATATAATTAATTCGAATTAATATAAAAATTAAAATATAATAATGAATATATATTATATAAGCTAATTTAAAAAATATATTTAAACATGCGAGGGTTGAGACGAAAGAATGTCATGAATGGAACATAGAGAGTAGTTTATAATATTTACATGTGTCTGAAAAATAGCGCCACTAAAAAACAATTATTATCAAATCTAAAATTAATAACTACCATACACAACAACAAGTTTTCAAGAAATAAATTTATTGTACAATTACAAATTTGACGTTCGATTTACATCCACTTTTTAACAATATAAAAAAACCCATCGCTGAGCCTATTTACACAACTTATTTCTATATTATCTAAATCTAATAAGGTCAATTTCGTCCAGGTAAAAATAGTTTCGTCATAACATTTGTAAGCCATGAGATGGCCATCAAAAAAACAATCATTCAATCTTTTAGTAATTAAAATGATATTTATATTATTTTCATCAACTATTATTGTATGAACCATAAAAAAATCGACTTTCGTTTCGTTGATCTTAACTATAATAGTTTTTTCATGTATTTATTTTCCTAGGTACTTTATTCGCTTACAAATATAAATGCGTTCATCCAGAGATGTGAGTAATACAGAAAGAAAATCTAAAACATTGTTGAGATCGCGAACACGGACAAGCCTCTTACTACTTGTATGATAGTTTGACAAATTATCTGACTCAGTGAGAAATCTATGAGACAACTTCAACTGGGCTTTAATGGCAATTGTCCGGCAAATATTAACGCGATTTCGCGTAATATTAGACGTAGCACAGCCTTCTTGGTGTTTACCCTCGAATCGCATACAGGAAATATTCCACAAAGAGCCAATATTCTGCATAATTCGAGGGTAATGTACAATAAAATGATGTTTGGGTTTCATAGTGATGTTTAAATCACTGAGTGAGGATAGATAGTCGCTTATATATGCACGTAGCAAATGGTGAGAATCAGTAGTAATACTTTGGCTAAAAAGAATATCCATTATGTTTTTTAGATTGATATATAAAACCCAATAATCATCGGTTTCTGGCACGAGATCTCCTATTATTAAACACAAATTTGTAACTATTTGTAGCATTTCTGAAGCTGATATAATAATATATACATTCTTCAAATGACTTGCAAGAATTTAAGAATTACATCGATTGGATATCGTTTGAATTTGTATTCCCTCATTTTGGAGAAACAATAATTCGTCTATCGCTTTCGAATATAAAACTTCATTAGGTGTGTTGATTCGATCCAAAGAGTGATATAAAAGAAAAACGAATATATTGTTTAATTTTGAACAAATATCAGGTGGTAAACATGGTATGCTGATGTGCACACCACAAACTTTTGCAATTCCTTAATGGGAGCCTAAAGGGTTGTTCGTTTCAAAGTCGTCGCTAAAAAGTGAAAGAGGAAAAACATTGTCATTGCTATACGCTTGACATTTTTTAATCCACAATGGAGATTGAATTATATTCATTATGATGTTTTTGAAGGATTTTAAATATTTTACGTACTTGTCTATTTTTTCATAATAACCGGGAATTTCGAAGAACTTTATCAAAACTTGTCTGATTGGGATAAATTCTGCATAAATGGCAATATTTTTTTCATGTTGCAAACTAGACACTGTGTGTAATTCCGATCTATCTCCAATGCGATATTTTTCTGGGGGTATGTATAAGCCCTTACTTTTCAATTCAAAAAAACGACGATGCTCAGTTGTTAAATTAAAAAATATATCAGTATGTGTACCACGAATTTCTGACAAAATATTATCCGATATTTGCTTTTGTTGTAGGCGATTTTCGATGTCAGCAAGTAATGACTTTGTTTTTTGGAATAATATTTTCGTATCTTTGATTATTGCGTCAGCTCGTTTCCGTGGAACATCTGAGTAAGAATAAAGTTTCGTTACAAACGCAAAAGCATCTTCGTTTGTCCTTCTCGATTCGTCAGAGACAAATGACATTTCACAATAATCAGCGATATCTACTAACTCATTAAGTTTTGTGTCCGATATATAAAAATCCTTATTGAAATCAGATTCATAGTCGCAATCACTCTGAACATCTTTAATATCTGTACTTTCGACGAGTATACAAGTTTCTTCATTTGTACTAGCTTCTGCTTGAGCTATTTCTATTGTTTCAACGGAGGAAGAGCAATGATTTTTTTGTCTATGTTTAACAAAGCTACTGATGTTCGAATAACATTTCATTGGTTTACAGTCAAGACAAAAGAAAGAATGTTCATGACTATGAGAATATTTAATATGTTTGATTAAAGTGTCATTGTCAGACACTGTTAACTTACATTAAAAGCATTCAAACATAGTTGTGTACTAGTAATTGTACGAAAACTAAAGCATGAAATTATTGCGATTGCTCAGATCCTGCGCGAATAGCTTGTGACACTTTTCCATTTAAAATTATCAAACTGGAAGTCATACGATCTTTTTTCTCGGTTATACCGAAAGCGGATTGCTGTATGAATTGCCACAGCGAAGATGATGCCGCCGAGTATTCACAATCAAGGGCATAACATGCCTTTAATGTCAAATCTAACTCATGGATGCAACTTGGAACTTCATATTTGATCGCATCAATCACGACGAAACACTGTTCCACGTTGGTTAAAGCACCAGTGACAACTAGAAATGGTTGCAATGTTTCCTTTCTATCTAAGCAAGATTGCTTGACTCTTTCCACGATGGTGTCCAAATCGGCCACATTCTGGAATAAATGAAATATAAATTGATAAAATTTCTTTATTTTATATCATCACTCGGTCTAATGTTGAAATGATACTATTGAAATTATGAAATGATTGGAAATTAATATCATATTTAATAAATAATATGATACGAAATTATATGGACAACACAAAAACAAATATAAGATAAAGCATACTGTCACGTGTAAGATAAAAGTATTCCGTCTATCCTGTATTGTTATTTTGGGCCTTGCTGCTTCTGGGTCGTTATTACGTCCAGCTCGTTTTCTTTTCGGCGCTGGTTTGTGTATTGCAATTACCAGTGGCAATAAATATAATACGACAGCATCTTGGTTATCTGTAATTTTATGTAACTTGTTTGCATCGAATTTGTATAAAATTAGAAATTAGTTTGTAATTGTGTAATTAAACTTACGATCTGGCAATCCCGGCAAGGCCTTTAAGTAACCATTGTCATCTGTGTTTCGAACTTTTAGAAGATTCAATTCTTCTATTATCACACGTTTTATAATTTTCCATCTTCTGAAGAGCAGGTCAGATTTCTCTGGAAACAATCTGGAAAAGTCTTGCTTCAACTGTAACAAACATTTCCATAATTTTGTTTTTTATATTTTTTATTCGAATTTTAAAATTTGAATCAAGTTTACAACAAAGTAGATAAAATAACAGATAAAATAAACTCACTAAATCTTGTCCCTCCTGAATTAAAATTGCCGGGAATGTCTGCATGTAAGTTCGAACGTTACAGTCTTCATGCATCAGCAGTTTTCTTCGAATTTCGAACGTTTCAGACCAAAACAAATGTACTTGATCTCTCGGCTCGACATACATTCGTAACCAATCAACTTGCTCGTTGTGCACATCTACAATTATCATTGCGCGTAAAATAATTATCAATTGCACACAGAAAATAAGAGGCTGATTAATTTCTGTGATTACTATGTACTCTGGTTAGAATAATTAAATTATCGTCATAAGATTACAATCAACTATTATTATATTACCTAATATTTGTTGGATGTTCTCATCATTCTCATTTATGTTTTCAAGTTGAGCATCCGGTTTCTTTGATTCCAATACTTTCAAATCACGTAACTTTTTCTTGGTATAATTGTAGTGGAACCACAAACAGCCAAAATTGCTTTTCTGTACACCGTTTTCCGTTACTCCAGGGGTGAAATAAGTTTCTTTTACCTCTTCCTCAAAAATACTTGCGATATCAGCGGCCATCCAAGTTGGAAACGATTATTAGATATGCTAAAACAATATTGATATATATTTATTTTATTAATTGTTCGTTCAATGTTTAATATATTATATTTACTTTCATGTTACTTTTAATCGTTCACTTTTTATCACGTTAACTCAAAACATACAAAATATATAATTTATTTAAACATTAACATGGACTTTAAATTCTTACTAAAACTTGTCGAGCTGCTGTCCTGGTGGGACGTTTCTTAACGCATGATCCCGCTCTCTTTTGATCACTATCCGAGTCAGCCGAGCACGATTCGTTTTTAACATCCGATTATTATTCGATTGAAATGACGTCCACACGAGTTTTGCCTCAGCATTCACCTGAAGGAAGTTTCTTAAGCCCTATAAAAAAACTTGATTTGATTACTTTTCACTTAACAATTAAAAAGTTATTTATTAACAAATTAACAACAATTTACCGTCTTATCCTCAGCAACTTGTGTGACATTTTCTGGTGCAAGGGGTGCGTTATTTCCTTCAACGTCATTCAGATGATTCACGACTTCGATAATTACATTATTTTCCTCGTTCAATCTGTCCAGATCAAAATTGTCGTTCGTATCAATGTCAAAAAACAATAAACGATTTTCTTCGTCTGGCGAACTGGCGAGTGGATCCACACTCTGCGAATAAATTATACATATAATGTCGATTCATTTTATGTTAATATGAGTAATAAATAGGTTAATTTATGTTGTTATGCATGTTAGTGATTGATTTGATTTTATTTGTTCTGTTAATAACTTATTAATTCTTGAGATTTTCGTTACCTTGACCCCGTTTGTTGCCATAATAACCTTCAAAATTACAAACAACACTCAAACAGCTTTCAAACAAAAAAACATGCAAAACAGCTGTTGAAAAACAATATGTATTTGATATTCACAATGAGTGCAATGTGTAATTATCAATTAACAAGTTACAACACTTATATAATATAGGGTGTATTACTTGCCTAATTCCGTGCGCCGAAAAACATTCCATGTGACAAATATGCCGGCTACGCGGAAAACAATAACATCATTCGGGCATTGGCTAACGAGTGTGAGATGTCGCATCTCACTTTCACTTTTCACTGTTGCTTTCACGAAGAATTACTACGTATGACGTATGAAATATTAGGAGTGTTATCCGAATATATTACATTTTACGTTTTAATTTTTACCATTAGTTGCGAAGAAAGAAATGATATGTATGAATTGACAAATTTTGCTTATATTATATTCAATTAATAGTATCAATCTAGTGATGTTTCTTACAATTTTGGTAGCAATATTTACTATTAGTTATAAAAAAAAGTTATAACGTGCAAAATGTTAGAATTCAATTTATTTTTTTCAATTCATGATAACATTTCCAGTGAAATTTATTAATTTTTATTTTAATTCCAAGATTAATAATAAATATAGTAAAATTTAGACTAGTTTTTATTCAACATTTCTACTTTATTTCTCTCAGTGTAACGAAGATACGAAAAACCAAAACAGGAGGTTTAGTACTGGTCTTGCATAGGAAAGCTTATGACAAGACAGGTAAGCTGAGAGATAAAGCTGAGGTCACCAGCCGTATGGACACTAAGACCATCGAATTAAGGGATCTGGATGAACTGACGACACCCGAAGAGGTCTGCCAGGCTCTCCGCTCTCAGATAGAGGGAGCAGATGAGATTGAGACATGTGTGGTGAAATCGCTTCGACCAGCTTATGGAGGTACCCATACAGCGGTCCTGGTACTGCCAATCAGACTGACAAGAACAATCCTGACTGAAGGCAGATTCAGAGTAGGCTGAGTTGTTTGCAGAGCCAGAGAGAAGGACACGGGGACACCAAGGCTCTGGGCCCTGACGACATACTAAATATAGCTCTCAAGACTGCCATCAAGGCGCGACCAGAGATCTCCAAAAGCGTCTACAAAACTTGTCTGAGAGAAGGAAATTTTTTCGACCGCTGGAAGCAGCAACACCTAGTTATGTTGCCAAAAGGAGACAATTCACCGAACGAGCCCTCATCCTACTGACCAATTTGCTTACTAGATACAGCCGGCAAAGTATTCGAGAGGATCATTTGCAACCGATTGGAGGTATTCAGCGAGAGTAATCAGGGCCTATCGGGAAAAAAAGTTCGATTTTCCCAAATCCAGATCCACGATAGACGCTGTGGATATGGTCGTCAGTATCGCAAGAGAGGCAATAGCAGGTCCAAGCTGGACGAGAGGTGCCAAGAAGTACTGCGCTATCGTAGCGTGATGTGAGAAATGCATCAAACTCTGCCTGATGGACCTGCATTTTAGAAGCCTTGCAGAAGATTGCTGCCTGGATCCTCTAGTGTTCGGCAAGATGCTTTATCAGCGTATCTCAGCAAGCTCTGAGATATGATGTCGTAGTCTTCAACAGTCAGGGTGATGGTTTTCCTTCTTCTTGTTGTCACTAGGACCGCCTTTGTCTTGTGGTCAGCTAGTTGCAGGCCAACTGAAGAGAGCCACTGCCAAATGCCAGCGATAGTTCTACTCGCTGTATCCGTGACTTCGTCTAGAAACTTTCCTACCGCAAATACAGCTACATCGTCCGAGCCTGCAGATGTTGCAGCTTTAATATCGAATCGTACATGATGTTCCATATTATTGGGCCAAGGACTGAGCCCTGCGGAACACCACCTGTCACTCTGTACGATCTCATTTCTGTCTCCGAGTCGTACGTCGAGCAACGAGACGAGAAATAGCTGGCTGACGAGAGCTGACGAGATAATCCTATGGAGGGAGAATGGAACCTCCATTTTCTGTAGTGCGTTCAATATTCAGTACCATTTAGCTGAGTTAACCCTTTGACCCATAGTGTGCCCAAAAAGGGCACACCTTAGTAAAACTGGTTTTTTTCATAGAAAAAAAAAGTTTTTTCATGAAACTTGTTATTATAGGGTTTTTGGAGCCGCTGAACACGAATTTGAAGTCAGATTTCTGAAAAAACGAAATGGCAGATCAATAATGGCGATTCAAAAGTTAATTTTTGCTGTAATTGATTTATTTTTAATTTTTCTAAAACAGAAACTTTTAAAAGAGAGTATTATGGGTTTCTTGAAACAAATCTAAAATAATATTTTCAAAATTTAAAATGGCCGCCATTTAATCCGCCATTTTGAATTTGGTGAATCTGATGTCAGATTCGTGATTTACGGGTCAAAAAACCCTAAAATACCGAGTTTCATAGTAAACAAGTCACTTTTTCGAGTTTTGGTCTGCCATATTGGATGCACCATTTTGAATTTTACAAATCTGATGTCAGACTCGTGATCTACGAGTCAAAAAACCCTAATATACCAAGTTTCATAGTAAACAGTTCGTTTTTGATGTTTTCGGTCCGCCATCTTGGGGGCCATTTTGAATTTCAAAAATATGATTTTAAATTCGTATTCAGTGATGGAAAAAACCCCTATGTGCAAATTTTGGAGCAAACTGATACATTAGAAAAATGTATGGGTCAAAGGGTTAAACGTATTCTTGACATCGAGGGTTACAAGAACGCAGTACTTTTTCGTACCTTTCGTCCAGCTTCTTCCAGCTAGTGCATCTCGAGCGATAGCCACGACTTTTGTCTATAGCCTCCAACATAGTCACCCTTCGGCAGAAAAACCAGGTGCTGTTGTTTTAAACATTCTGGGAATTTTCCTTCTCTGAGGCAGACATTGTAGACCCTCAGAAATATGTCCAATCTCAACCTGATAACAACTTTAAGGGCTACGTTCGCTATCTCGTGAGGGCATGTGGCCATGGTATCTCCAATCTTCAGGGCAGCCTTCAGCAGATCTTCACTTTTGATTGGTGGTACTTGTTGGGAGTTTTCTAGTAAGCTAGTTAAGAGTAGGGTTTCTGGTTGGTGTGGTAGAGACGCTAAACTCTGAGTTCTCATTTTCTGAGAACTCAGATTTTCTGAGTTATCGTTTCCGTTCAGCTGCATCCTGGATTGCCAGTTAGTATACAGGGCAGGTGTACCTGCCGGGATGATGACAACCGTCCTTCTCACAGAAAAGGAATTTGTTGTCACTTGCCTTGCGATCTCTGGCTTGGGGCTAGGTAGCTTTTTACATAAGGGGAGGTTCAAGTGAAATTTCAACTATATGATAGGTTTAATGTAAATTAATGAAACTTTGATACTTCGGAGTTTGATTCACGTAAGAATAGTTCAATTTCAAAAATTAAAGCTCCTTGTATTTTAGATAAAATCGCGCCCGTATTACTTAAATTGCAACTTTTGATTTGGAAAAATAATTTAAATTTACATTACACCTTTGTTGCTTCATTGGTACTATTCTGTCTTGATAAAGAACCAATTAGAATAAATAAGTAAATAAATAGTCAATATTGTATCACTTGCGCGGTTGCAGATATCGTATAAAGTGTGAATATTTTTTGTAATACAAATTGTTTATTATACAATTATATATGATGCGAATTTATCTAAATATGTAATAATGAGTAGTTATTATAGTAGTTAGTAGGGTCTCTTCACTTCCTGTTGTCACGTAGGTAATAGCACAATTAAAATGAAATGTAAGTTGATTTGGACACTTCAAATTTTTGAACCCAAAAATCTCGAAATCCACCGGAACAAATCAACTCAAATTTTGTACACATTCATTAAATGTGCGAAAGAAGGTCCTTCTAAGCCGATTTTTTTTTCAGTTAAAATCTTGTTTTTTTAAAAGGGTCAAATATGACGGGAATGACACCTCGAACTTTGATCACTATTATAACACTTTAGATGAAAAAACTGAAAAAACTGGCTTTAGAAGGACCTACATGGAACACACACGAACATTTAGACCCGTATAAAACTCTTTTTTGTTGCGCGACGCGTCCGAAAAATGGGAACAAAAAATATCAACAATGAGCCAGCCAAATCGGACATATGCTGACCATACATTGTTGCCCTCTGGCGGCAATTAATAATTGTATTATTGTTGTTAATATTATTGAATTATTAATTAATACTTTTATTTTTTTACTTTTATTTTTTTTTATTTCGATAGTTTTAAATTTTCAAATTCTTCAAATATAATGTAATCTTTCTAAATATTTAAAATTTTCCAAATTTCTCTAAAGTTTTTTGAATGTTTTTCACATTTTTTTAAATTATTGTAATATTTCTAATTTTTCGAACTTTTTTCATCTTTCTAATTTTTGAAAAAGTTTTCTAGGTTTTTAAAATTTGACTGGAGTATTCTAAATGTTGTAACTGGTGCTCACTTTGAGCCCGTTTCTTACTTAAAACCCGTTCGTTCGCGCCAGCTGAGCTTCGTGTGGGCCCGGCGATGCGGGGCTGCGCGTGCCCGCCCGCATCCAACTCGCGTAAGTGCCGCACCGAGCGGCCATACTGTTTTGATTATTCCGACGCTTCACAAGTGCTCCGTTTTTCGAGACGCAAAAATAAAGTGAGTACGCGTGTGCCGACCCGAGAACTGGTCCAGCGTCGTTGCTCGGGATGCAACAAGCTGGCCAGATGTAATTTTGTGCCCCGAACGCGCCCGATTAGCCGAGCATGACCGGCTAAATTGGCGACCGGGACCAGCGGCGTGATGGCGGCGGCCATCGCATCCGGCCTTAGCACACCGGCTCCAAGCCGGCCCAGCAGAATTGGTGAGTCCGTTCCGTAGCTTCCGCTCTGAAAATCCACCCCGACACCCGGTGGCACGTCTCGCATCCCTTCAGGATGTGAGACGTGACCTATCACAACCCTCTCTTTCTCTCGCATAGCTCGCCTCATTGTTGTTTCGCACATTATTGCACCCGTCATTCCTGCCCGATTGTTTCTTTATTTTTTTTATTTGCTGACTGCCCAAACAGGGCTGTAATTTAAAAGTCATTAGTTGAGTCATTTTCATTTCGGTCATTTCTTTTGCTTGGTTTGCTTGCTCTCTTTCTCCCTCATGTGTGGCATGAGTGTTCCGCCTTGCTTGCTTGAGCCCTTCCTGTCCCCGTAGCCGAGCATGCTGGTTCGAGCCCAGCTTTTGTTTACTCTGCAGGAGCTGACTAATCAGGAGCCAGCAAGCGGCCGACCCATATTTTTGTTTTGATTTATTTTTCATTCCGATGCAATGTTTTGGTTTTCATGTTTTGTTTCCAAATAGGTTCGTGTTTTGGATTCGACGGATGTAAATTTAGGATTAAGTAAAATTAAATAAAACTTTTATAAATATATAATATTTCTTAGAATTCAGACTCGTTTATTTTAGAAATAGAACCTTGCCAACCAACTTTCCAGCGCTCTCTCAACCCGGCTAGCTAGTCAACCTGACCCGTTCCAGAGCATAATCCAGAGCATGATCCAGAGCTGAACCTCGGTCACTGGTGGTTAAGTGACCTGGCGCCCAGAAATCTGTCCCGCTTAACGAGAGTCTAGCCTGCGTACCATGGCTGCCGCTGGCCAGCAGCCGCACTGGCAGTGAGCACCGTGTTACAATCTATACAATTTGAAGTATTTTATGTTGACCGCTATACTTGATGAAAAAAATTCAATTATTATCTTCGAAAATTTTATCGTAGGTAAGATTCGATCTCAGTCCCTACAGAGGCGTCCGAAGGGAACGCAGGCTATATTATTCTGCTGGATGAATATTCATTTATTCACCCAGGGTCTTCCACAAGGAAGTGCACTGGGTGATTATTTATTTACCCAGGGTCTTCCACGAGGAAATGAACTGGGTGATATTTATTTCCCCAGGGTCTTCCACAAGGAAGTGCAGTGGGTGAACTTTCATTCCCCAGGGTCTCCCTTATGAAATGCACTGGTTGAATATTTTCCGCAGGGTCTTCCATAAGGAAGTGCACTGGGTGAATTTTCATTCCCCAGCGTCTTCCTCTGGAAGTGCACTGGGTGAATTTTATATTTTTTATATATTTTGCTTTTTTTTTTATTTTTCCGCGGTGGCAGGTGGCGCAGCAGAATTGTTTAGTCGATCGTCTGCGCCGCGCGCCATTTGTTGACAAAGCCGGCCCGTCGTTGAGTTCGAAATCGACTAACATTTCACCTTAATCTTGCATGGGTGCTTTTACCTTATGTAGATTTGATTGACGATCTTGTTATCAACTGCGGACCATCGTTGTCTGATCATTATCCGATTACTCTTAAAATCTTATCACCTTCCTAACAGCCCCAACGTCCAGCTACACCAGGCCAGTCTGCCTCTAGGACAGTCAGATATTCGTGGTCAAATGAAGGTGCAGAATTTTTTTGCGGAAAACGATCTTAAAATTGTTAAATCGTACGATTACCTTGGCTCAAAAGTTTAAGGCTCCTCTCTTGGGCATTTATCTAAAGAAAATGCAATACAAAAAGCACGACTGTCAACTGGCACTGTTTTATGTACTCTATTTCGGAGCAAAAATGACTCTTGGAGTTGCGTGAAAAAACTCTTTGACAGCGTTGTTAGTGCAACTTTGTTGTATGCTGCTTATGTTTAGGGCCTGCGCTATACCGACGACTTTGAAATTATACAATCGCTTTTCTACAAAAAACTATTCTCTTTGCCATGTAACACCGCAAACGCTGCTCGTCGTCTCGAACTCGGTTTGGTGAAATTCAGCTTCACGGTATTTCAGCAGGCCTAGGATTGTTATTTCTTCAAACTGATATTGACGCGAAGCACTATTCGGCAGTCTGACTGACATATGGAACTTGCTCACATATGAGCAATGATCTAACCAACGCGACATAGCCTTCCAAAGATACTTTCAACATCTTAAATTTTGTGACCTTCTTTTATATCAGAAAAACAACTCTCTGTCCTGTAAAATTTAGAGAAGTACCACTGACCTACTCGCCTGGTACCTGTCGTCGTCTAAACACTTTTATCTAGTCAAGTTGCTTGGGCAACTGCGCCTATCTTCTAAGAACGGCACCCAATTTAGATTAAAAAAATTTTGTATAAAATTGATTAATCCTCTATATGCTGTTTGCGCAATTTACAAGTGCCTGAGACTTTGGAGCACGTTTTGTTAGACTGCCCATTAACTCACCTCTGCGAAAATTTTACATGACACCAATGCTCAGTCTCTTCCCGAGACTAAGCCTCGGGAAGAGACTAATTCTCGCGAAATTGTTTATTTCTTGAATGTGACTTATGGAAAACCTGTTGAAAAAACTGTAATGCAATTTTGTAAGCATTTATATATATACTCTGTACCTAAAGAATGTACCTAAAGAACCACAATCGCGCCAGCAACTATTGTGACCAGAGGAATATTGCACCACTAAACAAGGAGATAAATTAGAAAATAAGAAAACATTGTTAAAGGATGAAAAACACAATAGAGAGAACATAAAAACTGTAAATTTTAAAATATAAAAAACCCGAAAAATTTTTAGAAGGCTTCCTAGCCTGCAGAAAAAGGAAGCCAAATAGAGTGAATGATACCTTGGACATACGGCAACAATTTTGTAGTACATAAATCCTCAAAGACAGATTGATAATTACTACTTCATAAGTGTTGCTAATCCTCATACAGATCTGAGTATCAGAACGGATAAACTGAACTCCACGTTTCACCAGTTAAAACTGAGTGAAGCTCCGGGAGAAGACATGGTTTTAAACCCCTCTCTGAGATACTTACCTGATAACTAATGTACTTACAAGTTGTTTTTGATAGAATATAAGAAACGATAGTAACCCACAAATCATGGTCGAAAACGTTGATGAAAATGTTACACAAGAAAATCGTTTTCTAATTATTCTAAAAAAATTCTAATAATTTTAGAAAAATTGCCTGGATGAATGCACCTAGAAGTTTTTAGAGGCGTCCTGAACAGTAGACTCTCAAACTGGGTGAAATATTCGGGCCTGATACCTGATTGTCAATCCGATTGCATAATCGGCAGAGGATGCGTAGACAACATTTTCGTGTTGCAGTCTGAAGAATCTGCTCCACAGGATGTAAAATACACGATATATTCCACGTCTCTTCTTAATAGGCAAGAAATAGGTCGCTTAAGTTGCCCCTCATGATCGGAAATGTATTCACTAAAATATATTTTATTTTAATCTCATATTTTATAAATTAATAAGATGGAACCTTTACTAATACATAATTTACAAATAATGTTTGTTAATTTGTATGTTTTGTCCAGTAGAAGTTGTATAGAAGTTGTATATTTGGTCCAGTTTTGGCATGTGTTTATTTCATGGAATGGCAAAAATGTAATTTACCACATTGTTATTTATTGGTGTGGCTCCAAGGCAAAGTCCGGCTAGCAGACATTAATTGAATTATATCAGCAGAAATTCCGAATCCTGCAAGAGATCCTGTTCTTCATGATATAGTCGTGAAAAACATGATTCATGGACCATGTGGGGCTTTGAGCATGGCATCACCCTGCATGGAGAACGACATTTGTACAAAAATGCCACCGTCAGATGCGTCAGATGACGACAGATGCGTCGTCAACGATGCCACCGGTAAGTTTCGGACACACTTGACACACTTTTGAGTCAAAAAGTGAAAATTGTGAGGAAAAATTAATACCGTTCTAAAACTACGTTCACACCAATATAAGTATATAAACATCGTCAATTACACAGAATCATCTATATCCGATCCATAATTAACCCCGTCCCCATCAAATACACGTTCTAATACATTTATACGCGTTTCCAAAGTGTCTTCCCGAAATGACGCGCCGTATCCTTTAAAACGTGACTAAGGCGGCGCTACTTTTTTATGTAACTTTCTTAATTTTTATCGGATTATCTTCAAATTTGGACACAATATTCTCAAATATATGTTCTTTTGAATTATGCAATAATAAATATATCAATTATTTAAATTCCGACAGGTAGGCATGACCCTTTAATTGCACAGACAAAGGCTCTCGCTCAGACGACTGCAAAGACGACCCTGTAAATCATGTCGAAGTTAAAGCTATAGCAATTTAATCAGGAGTACATGGTACGAAACTTGACAACATTGTTTTGGGAGAAATACCTAAGCGCATCATCATTGGATTCGTGAATAGTAAGAGTTTCAACGGGGATAAAACTTTGAATCCTTTTAATTTTAAAAATTATGAAGTAAATTATATAAGTTCATTTGTAAACGGCGTTAAAGTTCCGTCAAAAGCGCTACAACCAAAATTTGGCGAGTCTCAATTTATAGACGTATACCATACTTTGTTTACTGGTACTGGAATATTTTACCAAAGTAAAGGAAATTGTATATCACGAAAAGATTATGCGAACGAATATACCTACTCGCTTTAATTCATATCTCGATTCATCTGCAAATTGTAACACCTATTGGAACGTTATAAAAAATGGTTCTCCACGTATTGAAGTACGATTCAAAACAGCTCTCCAACAAATAATCAACTGCCTTATTTACACGAAATTTGACAACGTTCTTAAAATTGACGCCAATCACCACGTCACTGTTGATTACTCGTATTAATAGTACAGCATGAACAGTATTCAAATCAATTCAACTTTGGCCGCCCTACCTGGAAGAACTAAAGACGTCTACGCTGATCTCATACCTAAACATTGAGAGTACCAGCAGCTTTAGTATTCAATACAGATGACCATAAAAAACTAGGCTTCCACTGGGTTGCCATCTTCGTCGATTCAAGACGCGACAAATTCTATTTTGACAGTTTCGGATTTCCTCCAATCATCGAAAATCACCTCAACAGGATCAGAAGCAACTGCAGAATCTAAATATAGACCGATCAACAATTCCAGCACACTGATTTGTCTACCTGCGGAGCCTATACTATCGTGTTATCGTGTGGCAGGTAGGCCATAATCTGTGACGTGATGTCCTGAAAGTATTTATTCATAAAAATTTGCGTTAAATGTAATAAAATATTGCCTTGTATGGGAACAACAATTGTATCAATAAGAATAAGAGCTATATCTTTAGACATTGGTTCCTTGAATTGATTCTAAAGAGTGAGAGGATTGGAAACCTCACAGGAGGTCAATATGATAGAGAATAACAGTCACAATTGGGAAGGGAATCCCACTGCTACAGCCTCTTCCATAGTAAGATTCCAGTGATCGTCGTTCTCCAAAAGACCTAATACCTCGCATGCTTCTCTGTAGGTAAGATATTCCTCGCCGTTGATTGTTCGAAGAGCAGCGAATAATGTTGGACCTCTTACAACCGTCAGTAGAAGTCGTAAGCAAAAAAACTCGAATTGATTCAGATGCACTGCATACATACGCCCAACTGCAGAAAATTGTCTCACTGTTGGCAAATCGGAAACACATACGCCTTGTTTTCTACGTCTCAACGACATTAAAGTTGCATTCCACGTAAAACAGTTCGGAACCTCATGATATAGTAATGTCTTAGGAAAAGACATTACTAAGACACCTCATAGTATTGTAATGTCTTAGAAAAATCGTTGATTTGGCATAAATAAAAAATGCACTGAGATTAGTAGCTGGAGGGTCCTCGAGTCGCTGATGTAAATTCTCTTCGTTAAAATATATCCGCTGACCATTTTTCAGATGGATAGTTAAATATACGACAGGTGGAAAACGTTCGTGCAGTGGAAAATGCAACAGTCGCCATATTGCGCCGTTACTGTTGATAGCCCAGCTTGATACATTTGTACTACAATTCATCTAGTGAATTGAGTTGCTTTCAAGCATTTTTAACATCGAAAACGGCCTGATCAAAACCCTTGTTAATATAACTGCAGATATATTTTATCGCCTTCACGGAGTTGCAACATTCATCGTTGATGTGAGCCTTGAATGCTTTCGACAAAAATGGACAATATGGTACGACCCACCGGTTGTCTACATTAAATTGATCGTGACTACGTAAATTGATGTTACACGTGAAACCACCATCTGCAGGACCTCGGCGTCTGTACGTTGGATATCCATGTTCATTGGTGACTTTTTCCTGAACTAAATCACGTGGATATTTCTTTGTACATATGCCGTTTTTCATGCAGGGTGATGCTATGTTCAGAGCCCCACATGGTCCATGAATCATGTTTTTCACGACTATATCATGAAGAACCACATCCTGATAAGTAAAAAGTTCCTTGGATCACTCTTGGACGTAAAGACAATCCGAGGCGCGGACATATACAGCGACCACCAGCTGCTACTTGGAG